>CM019065.1:7253018-7386852 GCA_009667805.1 Leptobrachium leishanense
TTGCTGTGCCCTGGGTTTTGACCTTGGACTTTGCTGGGCCCTGGCTTGGCACTGGGTCTTGGCTGGGCCCTGGGGTTTGGCTGGGCCCTTGGTCTTTGCTGGGCCCTTTGTCTTGGCTGGGCCCTAGTTCTTGGTTGGGCCCTGGTGTTTGGCCATGGGCTTTGCTGGGCCCTGGGTCTTGCCTGGACTCTTGGGTTTGGCTAGGACCTGGGACTTGGCTGGAACCTGGGATTTCGCTGTACCCTGGGTCTTGGCTGGACCCTTGCTAGGCCCTTGGTTTTGGGTGGGCCCTGGGGTTTGGCTGGGCCCTGGCTGGGCCCTTGGGTTTGGCTGGGACCTGGGACTTGGCTGGACCCTGGGATTTCCCTGTACCCTGGGTCTTGGCTGGGCCCTTGCTAGGCCCTTGGTTTTGGGTGGGCCCTGGGGTTTGGCTGGGGTTTGGCTGGGCCCTGGGTCTTGGCTGGGCCCTTGGGTTTGGCTGGCCCTAGGGTCTTGGCTGTGCCCTGGGGTTTTGGCTGTGCCCTGGGGTTTGGCTGGGCCCTGGGTCTTAGCTGAGCCATGGGGTTTGGCTGGGCCCTGGGTCTTGACTGGGCCCTGGGGTTTGGCTGGGTCAGGCTGTCCCTGAGTTTTGGCTGGGCCTTGGGGTTTGGCTGGGCCCTTGGTCTTGGCTGTGCCCTGGGGTTTGGCTTTAGGCTTGACTGGGCCCTTGGCTTGGTCCTGGCTGGGCCCTGGGGTTTGACCTTGGGCCTTTGGGTTTTTCTGGGCCCTGGGGCTTGGATTGGCCTTCACTGGGGCTTGGCTGGGCCCTGGGGCTGGTCTGGGCCTTCACTGGGGCTTGGCTGGGCCCTGGGGCTGATCTGGGCCATTGGGTTTGGCTGGGCCCTGGGGTTTGGCTGGGCCCTGGGTCTTGGCTGTGCCCTGGGTTTTGACCATGGACTTTGCTGGACCCTGGCTTGGCCCTGGGTCTTGGCTGGGCCCTGGGGTTTGGCTGTGCCCTGGATCTTGGCTGTGCCCTGGGTTTTGACCATGGACTTTGCTGGGCCCTGGCTTGGCCCTGGGTCTTGGCTGGGCCCTGGGGTTTGGCTGGGCCCTAGGGTTTGGCTGGGCCCTTGGACTTTTCTGGGCCCTTGGTCTTAGCTGGGCCCTGGTTCTTGGCTGGGCCCTGGGGTTTGGCTGGGCTTTGGGTCTTGGCTGGGCCCTGGTTTTGACCATGGACTTTGCTGGGCCCTGGCTTGGCCCTGGGTCTTGGCTGGGCCCTGGGGTTTGACTGGGCCATAGGATTTGGCTGGGCCCTTGGTCTTTTCTGGGCCCTTGGTCTTAGCTGGGCCCTGGTTCTTGGCTGGGCCCTGGGATTTGGCTGGGCTCTGGGTCTTGTCTGTACCCTGGGATTTGGCTTTGGGTTTTGCTGGACTCTGGGTCTTGGCTGGGCACTGGGGTTTGGCTGGGCCCTGGGTCTTTGCTGGGCCCTGGCAGGGCACTGGGTCTTGGCTGGGCCCTGGGGTTTGGCTGGGCACTGGGGTTTTCCTTGGCCCTGGGTCTTTGCTGGGCCTTTGGCTGAACCTATGGGGCTAGGGGCTGGTCTGGGCCTATGGGCTTGGCTTGGCCCTGAGTCTTGGCTGGGCCTTTGCTGGGTCCTGGGGCTTGGCTGGGCCCTGGGGCTGGTCTGGGCCTTTGGTTTTGGATGGACCCTGGGGATGGCCCAGGCCATATGGGTTGGCTGAGCCCTGGGTTTTGGCTGTGCCATGGGTCTTTGCTGGGCCCTGGGTCTTGGCGCAGCCCTGGGTCTTGGTTGGGCTCTGTGGTTTGGTCTTTGGCTTTGCCGGTCCTGGTTCTTGGCTGGGCCCTGGGGTTTGGCTGGGCCTGGGTCTTTGCTGGGCCCTGGGGTCTTGGCCAAGCCCTTGCTGGGCCCTGGGTCTTTGCTGGGCCCTGGAATTTGGCTGGGCCCTGAGTCTTGGCTAGGGCCTGGGGAATTGGCCTTGGGCTTTGCTGGGCCATGGATATTGGCTGGGCCTTGGGTCTTGGCTGGGCTCGAGGTCTTGACTGGGAACTGGGGTATGGATGGGCCCTGGGTCTTGGCTGGGCTTTACTGGGGCTTGGTTGGGCCCTGGGGCCCTGGGGTTGGGTTTCGCTGGGCCCTGGAACTGGCCTGGGCCTTGGGCTTTACTGGGCCCTGGATCTTGGCTGGACCCTTGAGTTTGGATGGGACCTGGGTCTCGGCTGGGCCCTGGGATTTGGCTGGACCCTGGGTCTTGGCTGGGCCCTGTGTCTTGGCTGGGCCCTGGGGGTTTGGCAGGGCCCTGTGTCTTGGCTGGTCCCTGGGGTTTGGCTTTGGGCTTGGCTGAACCCTTGGTCTTGGCTTGGTCCTGGCTGGGCCCTGGGTCTTGGCTGGGCCCTGCAATTTGGCCTTGGGGTTTTTCTGGGCCCTGGGGCTTGGCTGGGCCTTCACTGGGGCTTGGTTGGGCCCTGGGGCTGGAATGGGCTGTTGGTTTTGGCTGGGCCCTGGAACTTGCCTGGGCTTTGGCTGGTCCAGGGGGTTTGGCTGAGCCCTAGGGTTTGGATGTGCCATGGGTCTTTGCTGTGCCCTGGGTTTTGACCTTGGACTTTGCTGGGCCCTGGTTTGGCACTGGGTCTTGGCTGGGCCCTGGGGTTTGGCTGGGCCCTTGGTCTTTGCTGGGCCCTTGGTCTTGGCTGGGCCCTAGTTCTTGGTTGGGCCCTGGGGTTTGGCCTTTGACTTTGCTAGGCACTGGGTCTTGCCCTGGCCCATGCTGGGCCCTGGGTCTTGGCTGCGCCATGGAATTTGGCTTTGGGCTTTGCTGGGCTCTGGGTCTTGGCTGGGACCTGGAGGTTGGTTGTGGCCTGGGTCTTGGCTAGGTCCTGGGGTTTGGCCTTTGGCTTTGCTGGGCACTGGGTCTTGGCATGGCCCTGGCTGGGTCTTGGTTTGGCCCTGGGTCTTGGCTGGGCCCTGGGATTTGACCTTGGGCTTTGTTGGGCCCTGGGTCTTGGCTGGGCCCTGGGGTTTGGCTGTGCTTTGGGTCTTGGGTATGTCCTGGGTCTTGGCTGGGCTCTGGGGTTTGGCTGGGTTTTGTATTCTTTTCAGTTGATACCCACTTCTGTATTTCCTAGTGTTCTAGGACTCCTTTAGTTGTCCTTGCATAATCTAGATCGATCGGACCATTTTTTGGATAATAGCTTGGTGTAGTGCTTGTCTGTCTACCTACTATACACTATATCTGTATAACCATAGCAGAGGTATGATAGGTATGCCGAGACCTCAGGAAAGCCTTCATTAAAGAAAGAGGCTGATACTTTACCACCTCACAGGGCTTTTGACTGCACCGTTGACCTATCGCCTTCAACAAACATAGTGAGCTGTACTCAAAATAATCAATACGTACAGTTGTGTTCAAAATTATTCAACCCCCACTGAAATTGAGTGTTTTGGCCAGTTTGAAATTGATTTTGATCATTCAGTCATCTTGCTTACAATTAAATCAAAGAGGCATGTGTAGGTCAGACAAATATAACATAACATTTATAATGAAATAAGCACAAATGTCTTTTCTGTGCTCACATCATTATCAGTTTTATTCAACCCCCAAGTGACATTCAATCTTAGTACTTAGTACAACATCCTTTTACAGTTATAACAGCTTTTAAACGTGAAGTATAGCTTGACACAAGTGTCTTGCAGCGATCTACGGGTATCTTCGCCCATTCGTCATGGGCAAAAGCCTCCAGTTCAGTCACATTCTTAGGCTTGCGCACTGCAACTGCTTTCTTTAAGTCCCACCAGAGGTTCTCAATCGGATTTAAGTCAGGTGACTACGATGGCCACTCCAAAATGTTCCAGCCTTTAATCTGCAACCATGCTCTAGTGGACTTGGAGGTATGCTTGGGATCATTGTCCTGTTGAAAGGTCCAACGTCTCCCAAGCCTCGGGTTTGTGACGGACTGCATCACATTGTCATCCAATATCTCCTGGTACTGAAGAGAATTCATGGTACCTTGCACACGCTGAAGCTTCCCTGTACCTGCAGAAGCAAAACCGCCCCAAAGCATGATTGACCCCCCGCCATGCTTCACAGTAGGCAAGGTGTTCTTTTCTTCATAGGCCTTGTTCTTCGTCCTCCAAACATAGCGTTGATCCATGGGCCCAAACTGTTCTAATTTTGTTTCATCAGTCCACAGAACACTATCCCAAAACTTCTGTGGTTTGTCCACATGACTTTTGGCATACTGCAGTCGACTCTTCTTATTCTTTGGAGACAGCAAAGGGGTGCGCCTGGGAGTTCTGGCATGGAGGCCTTCATTACGCAGTGTGCGCCGTATTGTCTGAGCTGAAACTTCAGTACCCACATCTGACAAATCTTTTCTCAGTTCCTCAGCAGTCACACGGGGACTTTTCTCCACTCTACGCTTCAGGTAGCGCACAGCAGTCAAAGTCAGCATCTTCTTTCTGCCACGACCAGGTAGCGTTTCAACAGTGCCCTTTGCCTTGAATTTGTGAATGATGCTTCCTATGGTCTCTCTTGGTATGTTTAACATCTTTGCAATCTTCTTATAGTCATTGCCCTTCCTGTGAAGAATAATCACCTCTTCTCTTGTCTTCCTGGACCATTCTCTTGACTTCACCATGTTTGTAACCACACCAGTAAATGTCTAGAAGGAGCTGAGTATCACAGTCATTTTAAAGCTGCCTAATTGGTGCTTATTATGCTTTATTGCTGCTCCGTGACATCCACAGGTGTTTTCAATACCTGATTGAAAACACTTGAATGAACCTCTGTTCTTCAGAGTGGTAGTCTTTAAGGGGTTGAATAATTGTGTCAATGAAGAATTCACAAAAGAAACATTTACTACTGTAGTACAAAACCAATTGATGTCATTTTAGTTGCATATGGTTCTTTAAAAAGTCCTTGTAGGATTTCATTCTGAATACAATTACAAATGTACACTAAATTCCCTAAAACCCTTTACAGCATTGGGGGTTGAATAATTTTGAACACAACTGTAAACAGTATTTACAGCAACTGGTGCTTGTAAACCCTGTGGTGCCAGCCACACCAATACCTCAACAACCAAAGACATCAACAGGCACTCTGAAGCAAACAGTGACATTCTAATGGAGATGCAATGTTTCAGTCATGCTTGTGAAAGGTCCGTGTGACTGAAACATTGCATCAACATTATCCACTTCTTGCATTAGCATGCCTAGTCCCATGTTTGACTGACCTCTTGCCTGGCACAATGTCCCTATGGGGTACTGTATCTCCTCTGTTTATGAGATGAAGGCTATGAAGAAGTACATTATTATTATTACGCAGGGCTGTACACAGGTACAAGGAGTAAAGACAAGACATTTATACAATACCCCAAAAATGCAAGTCAAGATTTCACCAACAGATACAAGAAGAATTTTGAGCCTATTCCCACGAGAACCTACAATCTAGATGGGTGAAGGGGTGAATACAGGATGGGCGGACTGCAGGTATAAGAGCGATGAAGATGGTTACTTAGTCAGATGTTTGTTAATAGTGATGAGCCGAACACCCCCGTGTTCGGTTCGAATTCAAACTCGAACATTTTCAAACGTTCGAGTTCTAACTCGAACCAAACTCAATGCAAGTCAATGGGACTCGAAAGTTCGATTTTTAGAGTGCCCTCCAAGAGGGCATATATGCTAGATATTTGCCATAAAAAGTGTATGGGGGTCCGGGTAGTGTCCTGGGGGACAGGAAACAAGGACAAAAAGTTTTAAAAAAGAAAGTTTTTAAAGGAACAGTGATTTTTCCATGAAATAAAGGTTAAGAATAAAAACGAAAAATTCCTTCAAATATCGTGCCTAGGAGGTCCCCATAACCTGCCCGTGAAGTGGCGGATTTGTAGGATGTATAGAAACATAAAAAAAAATACATTTCAAATGACGGTAATGTCATGGTGGCCCATGTCCAGGGAAGTGTTGCACCTTCAGCCCATGTCCAGGGAAGTGTTGCACCAACAGCCCATGTCCAGGGAAATGTTGCACCTTCAACCCATGTCCAGGGAAGTGTTGCGCCTTCGGCCCATGTCCAGGGAAGTGTTGTGCCTTCGGCCTATGTCCAGGGAAGTGTTGCGCCTTCGACCCATGTCCAGGGAAGTGTTGCGCTTTCAACCCATGTCCAGGGAAGTATTGCACCTTCGACCCATGTCCAGGGAAGTGTTGCGCCTTCAGCCCATGTCCAGGGAAGTGTTGCGCTTTCAACCCATGTCCAGGGAAGTGTTGCTCCTTCGACCCATGTCCAGGGAAGTGTTGCGCCTTCGGCCCATGTCCAGGGAAGTGTTGCGCCTTCGGCCCATGTCCAGGGAAGTGTTGCGCCTTCGACCCATGTCCAGGGAAGTGTTGGGCCTTCGGCCCATGTCCAGGGAAGTGTTGGGCCTTCGGCCCATGTCCAGGGAAGTGTTGGGCCTTCGGCCCATGTCCAGGGAAGTGTTGCGCCTTCGACCCATGTCCAGGGAAGTGTTGTGCCTTCGGCCCATGTCCAGGGAAGTGTTGCGCCTTCGGCCCATGTACGGGGAAATGTTGCGGTCATCACAGCAGCTGATATCCAGAAAGCCTCATTCCAGGGTACTGTGTACTACAGGACAGAGAATGGTGTTGCCCGCGAATCAGACACAACATGCAAGAATCCAACCAATCGCAGCACATGAAAGGCAATCCTATAGCAGAGCAGGGCGTCTCCTCTGAGCACCAATAGGAAGTGCTGTGGCTCCATTTAAAGGGTTTCCTTTCTCATAGCAAGTTGTCCTAGCGTGGTTTCAATTCACCTAGTGCCTTGTTGCTGCGTATATATATTTATATATATAAATTTCTCTGATTGTTTCTCTGGTTCTTTGATCCCAGCTTGTCCTGACTATCCTGACCTCTGGCACCCCAACGTTTGGCTTTGTAACACGGATTTCCAGCACTCTGTTTTCCATTTAACCTTTTGCTTGCCAGTTAGTTTTCTGTTATAACCCGGCCATAATCAAGGACCGGTTAGTTAGGGTTTATGTACTAATTGTATGCAAGCAGGGTTTTTCTATCCTAAGACAACCGGTTATTAGGGTCAGTGGCATAAGTTATACTGTAAGCTGCTTGACTGTGAGACCCCAGCTGCTATCGGTGTTATCTGGCTTCATTACAGTGTATAGCCCGACCATTACCAAGGATCGGTTGGTATGGGTCTGCTGGCTTATTGTCTGCAAGCGGGGTTACCCGATCCTCTTGACAGGTAAATGGTAGGGATGTGCATTTCGGGTTTCCGAATTTTCACGAAATTTCGATGAGATTTTCGATTCGGCATATTTTTTTTTTCCGAAATTTTCCAGATCCGAAAACGGCGGATCCGAATTTTTTTTTCGAGCCGAAACAAAAACTTTTTGGAATTTCGAATGGACTAGAAATGTGTAAAATCGAAATTCATTTTCGTTCCAATCGTGATTTTGGCTCCATTTCGGTAATTTCGGACATCGTATTTTTCGGTTATATCGCTAAATCTGAAATTTTGTATCATTTCCAATGATTCGGTAATTCCGCCGATATGGTAATTCTGACGATTTCTATCGTTTTTTTTTTTATTAAATAAAGATCCTTTTTTTTCTTATGAATTTGCATTGCACAACTTTATTTAATCATATTAAAATGGTATTAAAGGAACAAAAATGAACAAAATGATTTAAACACAAAACTGACCTAAATGGTCTGACTTTAAAAATAAAAACCAGAACAAAAGGTTTTAAAATGGAAAAAAACCCGAACAAAATTATCTGAAACAAAAAAAAATAAAATAAAAAATAAAATGATTTAAAACAAAACAAAAAAAACAAATTTATGCACCATATGAATACGCACACTGTGGGGAACAAGCGCCTCTCTGCACGGTATAATTAATGCAGCATATGACTACGCACACTGTGGGGAAGCGCCTCTCTGCGTTATAATTAATGCAGCATATGAATCCACACACTGCGGGGAACAAGCGCCTCTCTGCAGATTAATTAATGCAGCATATGAATACGCACACTGCGGGGAACAAGCGCCTCTCTGCATGGTATAATTAACGCAGCATATGAAGACACACACTACGGTGAACAAGCGCCTCTCTGCGGTATAATTAATGCAGCATATGAATTACACACACTGCTGGGAACAAGCGCCTCTCTGCGGTATAATTAATGCAGCATATGAATCCACACACTGCAGGGAAGTGCCTCTCTGCTGTATAATTAATGTATACATCTCTGTTATATGTATATGTATCCTGTCTGTATATTATAACTTAAAATGCAATAAAATTTGAATCTATATAATAAAACAGTTTTAAAGTCCGTCGCCGTCAAGCGCTGAGTGCGCATGCGCGACGGACATTTAAAAACTGTTAGAAAAAAAAAAGCGGAGCCATTGGAGAGGCGCGCGCCTCTCCCTGTCTCAACTCCTCACAGCTCAGTCACTGAGGAGGTGAGAGAGGCGCTTTGCGCGCGTCTCCAACGGCTCCGCTTTCTTTTGTTTTGCCTACCGACCGGGCCCTCAGCCCTGACTGCCGGCGTGCATCCCTGCTCGCCGAGGCTGGGCCCATGTGTGCCCACCGGCGAGCAGGGACTTGAAGTTAGCCGCCGACGATGTCAGAGGAAGCCAGCCGGTGGCCATCTTGAAGTCCCTGCTCGCCGATGGGCTCAGCCTCCGGCGAGCAGGGACTTCAAGATGGCTGCCGGCGGCCCCTCTGATGTCAGGGGAAGTACATTGGCGGCCATCTTTAAGTCCCTGCTAACCGGTGGGCTCAGCCTCCGGCGAGCAGGGACTTCAAGATGGCTGCTGGCAGGCCCCCTCTGATGATGTCAGAGGAAGCCCGCCGGTGGCCATCTTGAAGTCCCTGCTCGCTGATGGCTTAGCCTCCGGCGAGCAGGGACTTCAAGATGGCTGCTGGTGGGCCCCCTCTGATGATGTCAGAGGAAGCCTGCCGGCAGCCATCTTGAAGTCCCTGCTCGCCGGTGGGCTCATCCATGTGAGATGGGCACATATATATACATGTGAGCAAGGGGAAATATACCCATGTGAGCAGGGGGCAATTATACCCATGTGAGCAGGGGGCAATTATACCCATGTGAGCAGGGGGGAAATATACCCATGTGAGCAGGGGGAAAATATACCCATGTGTGCAGGGGGAAAATATACCCATGTGAGCAGGGGGAAAACATACCCATGTGAGCAGGGGGAAAATATACCCATGTGAGCAGGGGGAAATTATACCCATGTGAGCAGGGGGAAAATATACCCATGTGAGCAGGGGGCAATTATACCTATGTGTGCTGGGGCAAATATATTTATGTGAGTGGGGCGAAAATATACCCATGTGAGCAGGGGGCAATTATACCCATGTGAGCTGGGGGAAAATATACCCATGTGAGCAGGGGGCAATTATACAATGTGAGCAGGGGGCAATTATACCCATGTGAGCTGGGGGAAAATATACCCATGTGAGCAGGGGGCAATTATACCCATGTGAGCAGGGGGCAATTATACCCATGTGAGCTGGGGGCAATTATACCCATTTGAGCAGGGGGAAATTATACGCAAGGGGCAATTATACCCATGTGAGCAGGGGGCAATTATACCCATGTGCTCTGGGGCAAATAAATCCATGTGAGTTGGGGCAAATATACCCATGTGAGCTGGGGCCAACATATCCACGTGAGCTTGGGCCAAATATACCCATGAGAGCTGGGGGAAATATACTCATGTGAGCTGGGGGCAATATATTTACCCATGTGAGCTGGGGGCAAATATACCCATGTGAGCTGGGCGTTAATATACCCATGTGAGCTGGGGGTAAATATACCCATGTGAGCTAGGGGGTAAATATACCCATGTGAGCTGGGGGAAAATATTCCCATGTGAGCTGGGGGAAAATATATACCCATATGAGCTGAGGGCAATATATAACCATATGACCAAAAAAATTGTCTTTCCTTGATGTTGCTGTGCTTTCATTTCAGCGAACATTCATGCACACCTCACTTAACAATAGACTGCCCTCTGGGCAGGCTTTCCACCTAGTTTTCAATAATTTACAAAGTGTAAAGTGATTTTTTTTCACATTTTAACATGTGAGCGTTTACGGTTATATTTTATATGATTTGCGCTTTTTAAAAAAATTAGAGATGTGGACTTGTTACATACATTTTTTTGGGGCAAAAGTACTCGATTTTTAACAAACGCAACCCATACAAAAATCGTTAGTGCAGCATCATTGTTCGCATTGCAATTGAATGGGAACATTATTGCTGCATTAACAAAACATAACAAAAAAAACATATTTTTTTTAAAATGTATTTATTTTTTAATATTTTAATATACATGGTTGGAAAGGCCATGCTCTGGCCGATCCAACGATACCAAACATTAACCCCCTACCTGCCATGGATCGGGAGATAGGGGGTTCTTTGGAACCCCCTATCTTCACCATTGGTGGCAACTAGCAGGGTAATTCAGAGAGATTCGAAAAGTCACCGCAAGTTCGATGACTGTTCGTTCTCTTCAATTCAGTTCGTTTTGCCAATCCCATTTCGACGACCCTGCGGTGTATGCAGCAAGCACCACAGGGTCCCCGAATTGCAGGGAAAGGCTGCCGCAAACCCGACGAAAACTAACCGCAAAACCCGGTCAATGCACGCCGAAAACCAGCAAAAACATCTGGATTAACCCGCCGAAAACCACGGAAAAACCCGAGCAGGAGCTGATCGCACGCAGCGCAGCCGCAGGAAAAAGCCGACACCCGAGACGAAGGCAGTGAATAAATTTGCAAAACAGTTTGCTTGAATGTTTGAAAAGTGAAATGCTGTTTGCAAAGAAACTACAGAGCGAAAATGTCTAAAATATACATATGATCCAATGAATGATAATAAAAAGGGCTGTTACAGAAAAAATAAGTAAAGTTAAAAAAATAAAAATATAATAATCGGAATTTTTTTAAAAAAAAAGAAATAAAAATCCAGAAAAATGCTTAAAATATCATAAAAAATCTATATATAAAGAGACTTTTTACTGGAGAATTTTATAATGAACGGTTTATTAGATATTGAATTAAAACGGGAATATTTTTAACATTGAAGTCTATGGGATTCGCCTGAATAAACTTGCCGAATTAAACCACCGAATGGCAGGGCATTAGGGGAACCTTTCACTGCTGGTTTTTGTTCTCTGAATAGCTGAAGCATTGCTTTGTTATGGGGATTTCACTGCCCTCGAACAGGCACCGAACAGGCACCGTATGTGCAGGCAATTCGCCAGGATTTGGCGAATTGCCTGCTCTCTGGATAGCCGAATGGCCAAGAAAGGTAACCGAACGCGGATTTTCAGCGTTCAGTTACCTTTCTCCAGCCATTCGGATCTCTTTGAATTACCCTGTAGGGGGGTTAACTCCAGAGTTTACTCTATCCCATTTCCTGATGTGAAACATCGGGACTTTGGATAGATTTCGTCTATTTTTTTTTTCCACTTCGGATAGTGAAAATCTATCCAAAATTCCGATGTTTCATATCGGAACTTTGGATAGAGTAAATCCGTGCGTCCGTTAAACCTATATACATTACGAATTTCTAGCGATCAGCATGCTGGATAGCACTGTTGCTGTCCAGCGTGCTGATACTGACCGTTAGAAAATCTGACAGAGTAAATCTGCCGTTAAACATATAGTCAGTCAGATTTTCTAATGGTCAGGATCAGCACACTGTGCTATCCAGCGTGCTGATCGTTAGAAAATCGTAATGTATATAGGTTTAACGGCCGCACGGACTTACTCTATCCAAAGTTCCGATGTGAAACATCGGAAATTTGGATAGATTTTGACTATCCGAAGTGGATTTTTTTTTGTCAAAATCTATTAAAAGTCCCGATGTTTCACATCGGGACGTGGGATAGAGTAACTTCTGCGGTTAACCCCCTAGTTGCCACCAATGGTGAAGATAGGGGGTTCCAATGAACCCCCTATCTCCAGATCCGTGGCAGCTAGGGGGTTAATGTTTGGTATCGTTGGATCGGCTAGAGCATGGCCTTTCCAACCATGCCAAACATGACCATGTTAAAGGTAAATAAAACAATTTAAAAATTAAATTAAAACAAAATAAAAAATAAATAATTTTTTTATTTTTTATTTTGTTTGTTAATGCAGCAATAATGTTCCCATTCAATTATAATGTGAACAATGATGCTGCACTAACGATTTTTGTATGGGTTGCATTTGTTAAAAAAATCGAGTAAGTTTGCCCCAAAAAAATGTATGTAACAAGTCCCCCATCTCTAATTTTTTTAAAAAGCGCAACTCAAACAAAATATAACCGTAAACGCTCACATGTTAAAATGTGAAAAAAAACACAGTAAATTATTGAAAATTCTAATTTTATTGCATTTTAAGTTATAATATACAGACATGATACATATAACAGAGACAAGCAAGCACCCACTCAAAACAGGGTGGGGCGTAGAGTGGCAAGTGATTACTATAGCCTCTGAGTACTAGAAATTGTCCACCAAAAACTTGCAGGACTTAGCCCTAATGATGAAGGAAGAATTGGATTCCAAAGAACCCAAAAGGAAGGTGGGAACAAAATGATTAAAATTCTAAACCTTATTGGACTTCTGAGAAAAAACGTACACACCCACAAAATGTATAAAAAACACACAAATAGGTCATAGATTAGAGACCATAACTCAAGGTCAATGACCAATCACAAAAAACACCTAATGCAGGGTGAGGTCTCTGTGACGACAATTGTATTCAAAAACTGAGAACCACCACTTGAAAAAAAATAATCAGCAAGAGATGCCTAAAGGATCCCCTCAGAAAGGTATGCACATGTTAGAGTATGCTTAAAGACATGTGCCACCAAATTGGTTATTGTAGTTAGCATGCACCACTCAAAAGCATCACGATGAGGTGCAAACATAAGTGGTCCATGTCACGGAATACAACTGGTTAATATAGAGACAAGGAGTGAGCCTGGTAGCTACAATTTGCAATGCACTGATCGAGAAATCACAATAAAGTGCAAGCAGTAGTAATCACCCTGCCAAAAGTGTATTCCTAAAAAAAGAAAAGAAAAAAAAAGAAGAAAAGAAGAAAAGAAATGTGCATACGTTGGAGTATACTTAAATGCTTAAAGACATATGCCACCAAATTTGTTGTGGTAATTAGCATGCACCACTCAAAAGCGTCACGATGAGGTGCAAACATAAATGGTCCACGTCACGGAATACAGCTGGTAAATATAAAGACAAGGAGTGAACCTGGTAGCTACAATTTGCATGCACTGATCAAGAAATCACAATAAAGTGCAAGCAGTAGCAATCTCCCAGCCAGAAGTGTATTCCTCAGCAAGAAAATTCATATAATACATACAGGGGATCATGAGATTAAAAATCCATCTCAACATTAAACATGCTACAATGTTGCTGAACGGTTATGGGCAATCAGTCATAGCCCAAACAGATTGTGCTGTAATGGTATTGTTTTCTATAAAATATAGATGCGTCCAGCTCAGGCATGCAACGAGAGGAAAACCTTAAGGCTGGGGTCAGACGAGCGCAGTTTTAACGTGCGTTCTGGCGCACTTAATCACGGCCGCACTAGCAGCAAATGACGGGCAATGACAGCCAATATACGAAGTACGGTCGCACGAAGGTCCGGCCGCGCAACGCAAGTGGAAAATGAACGCATTTTTTCGGGAACGCAGAACCTCTAGTACGGACGTACAGAGTGCGCTGCGCCCGCTAGCGGTGTGTGTGTGTGATTTGGAGACGTCAGACCCTGCTCATGTCCGGCCAACATAACGTCCAGACACCCAAAGTTTCCTGGTTTGGATTCGTAAAATATACGCACAAAAATGCGCATCGTATGACCGTTTTCGTATATTCCGTGAAAAAATACATCAATGCGTTCGGACGCACTTTTTTACGTTCGCGTGTTAGGCTGGGGTCAGACCAGCGCACTTTTAACGTGCGTTCTGGCGCACTTAATCACGGCCGCACTAGCAGCAAATGACGGGCAATGACGGCCAATATACGAAGTACGGTCGCACAAAAGTCCGGCCGCGCAACGCAAGTGGAAAACGAACGCATTTTTTCGAGAACGCCGAACCGCTAGTACGGACGTACAGAGTGGCAGCTGCGGCATAGCGGCGTGTTTGCGTGATTAGGAGACGTCAGACGCTGCTAATGTCCAGCCAACATAACGTCCAGACGCAAAAAGTGTTTTATTGACGATCCGAAAGAAATCACGCACGAAAAATGCGCATCGTATGACCGTTTTCGCGCATTCCGTGAAAAAATACGTCAATTCGTTCGGACGCACTTTTTTACGTTCGCGGGGAAAAATGCTTTCGTCTGACCCTAGCCTAAAAATGCTTTCATTTGACCCTAGCCTAAAAATGCTTTCGTTTGACCCTAGCCTAAAAATGCTTTCATTTGACCCTAGCCTAAATGGGTTAATAGAGTACGTCCAAAGCGGCGTTTTGCTTGTGTCTGCTCCTCAGGGATCCTTACGCATCTCTTGCTGATTATTTTTTTCAGGTGGTGGTTCTCAGTTTTTGACATATAATTGTTGTCACAGAGACCTCACCCTGCATTAGATACTTTTTGTGATTGGTCATTGACCTTGAGTTATGGTCTCTAATCTATGACCTTTTTTGAGTGTTTTTTATACATTTTGTGGGTGCGGACGTTTTTTCTCAGAAGTCCAATAAAGGTTTAGAATTTTAATCATTTGTTCCCACCTTCCTTTTGGGTTCTTTGGAATCCAATTCTTTCATATAACAGAGACATATACATTAATTATACCACGCAGAGAGGCGCTTGTTACCCGCATTGTGCGTATTCATATGCTGCATTAATTATACCATGCAGAGAGTGTCATGCCCGTCGCCGCAGACACCGCAAAAGGCCTTGATATGGGTCTGAACTACCATCTTCCCTGTTCTGTCCCATTCCAGATTTCCCATCTAGCCATTGCTTTGATCCAGTTCCCCATCCTCCAGCCCAGTATTTCCCATATGTTTGTCCCTGAGTTTAATTACCCCTCACCTGCCCAGGTCTCCATATAGGGAGACTACGCCCAATGCTCGGGACTTCAGCATTAACATCTGACCACTGAGTCACACTCTGTGTGAACCTGCCTGTACCTGGATTCCAGACCCCCTTGTCTTCCCTACTGGACTTTTCGTTGCTATTTGGATTATCCCCTCATTTTGCCAAAAGGACTTCTGTTTATTTCAAGGACTTCCACCATTCATATGGACTCCTGCTGACCCCTGTACCAAGACCTCTTTGTTGCCACCTCCACCATAGACCCTCTGCTATTTGTGTATCTGTCCCTGTGTCCTGCAATCTGCCTCTGTTATTATCCTGCTTCTGTGTAAGTACCCCTTTGTATCTTGTGTCTAGTTCATGTCACGCCCCTCTGTATCCAGCCTGTGTCTAGTTCATGACATGCCCCTCTGTATCCAGCCTGTGTCTAGTTCATGACATGCCCCTCTGTATCCAGCCTGTGTCTAGTTCATGACATGCCCCTCTGTATCCAGCCTGTGTCTAGTTCATGTCACGCCCCTCTGTATCCAGCCTGTGTCTAGTTCATGACATGCCCCTCTGTATCCAGCCTGTGTCTAGTTCATGACATGCCTCTCTGTATCCAGCCTGTGTCTAGTTCATGTCACGCCCCTCTGTATCCAGCCTGTGTCTAGTTCATGACATGCCCCTCTGTATCCAGCCTGTGTCTAGTTCATGACATGCCCCTCTGTATCCAGCCTGTGTCTAGTTCATGTCACGCCCCTCTGTATCCAGCCTGTGTCTAGTTCATGACATGCCTCTCTGTATCCAGCCTGTGTCTAGTTCATGTCACGCCCCTCTGTATCCAGCCTGTGTCTAGTTCATGACATGCCCCTCTGTATCCAGCCTGTCTAGTTCATGTCATGCCTCTCTGTATCCAGCCTGTGTCTAGTTCATGACATGCCCCTCTGTATCCAGCCTGTGTCTAGTTCATGTCACGCCCCTCTGTATCCAGCCTGTGTCTAGTTCATGACATGCCCCTCTGTATCCAGCCTGTGTCTAGTTCATGACATGCCTCTCTGTATCCAGCCTGTGTCTAGTTCATGTCACGCCCCTCTGTATCCAGCCTGTGTCTAGTTCATGACATGCCCCTCTGTATCCAGCCTGTGTCTAGTTCATGACATGCCCCTCTGTATCCAGCCTGTGTCTAGTTCATGACATGCCCCTCTGTATCCAGCCTGTGTCTAGTTCATGTCATGCCTCTCTGTATCCAGCCTGTGTCTAGTTCATGTCATGCCCCTCTGTATCCAGCCTGTGTCTAGTTCATGTCACGCCCCTCTGTATCCAGCCTGTGTCTAGTTCATGTCACGCCCCTCTGTATTCAGCCTGTGTCTAATTCATGTCATGCCCCTCTGTATCCAGCCTGTGTCTAGTTCATGTCACGCCCCTCTGTATCCAGCCTGTGTCTAGTTCATGTCACGCCCCTCTGTATTCAGCCTGTGTCTAGTTCATGTCACGCCCCTCTGTATTCAGCCTGTGTCTAGTTCATGTCATGCCCCTCTGTATCCAGCCTGTGTCTAGTTCATGTCACGCCCCTCTGTATCCAGCCTGTGTCTAGTTCATGTTATGCCCCTCTGTATCCAGCCTGTGTCTAGTTCATGACATGCCCCTCTGTATCCAGCCTGTGTCTAGTTCATGTCATGCCCCTCTGTATCCAGCCTGTGTCTAGTTAATGACATGCCCCTCTGTATCCAGCCTGTGTCTAGTTCATGTCATGCCCCTCTGTATCCAGCCTGTGTCTAGTTCATGTCACGCCCCTCTGTATCCAGCCTGTGTCTAGTTCATGTCACGCCCCTCTGTATTCAGCCTGTGTCTAGTTCATGTCACGCCCCTCTGTATTCAGCCTGTGTCTAGTTCATGTCATGCCCCTCTGTATCCAGCCTGTGTCTAGTTCATGTCACGCCCCTCTGTATCCAGCCTGTGTCTAGTTCATGTTATGCCCCTCTGTATTCAGCCTGTGTCTAGTTCATGACATGCCCCTCTGTATCCAGCCTGTGTCTAGTTCATGTCATGCCCCTCTGTATCCAGCCTGTGTCTAGTTAATGACATGCCCCTCTGTATCCAGCCTGTGTCTAGTTCATGTCATGCCCCTCTGTATCCAGCCTGTGTCTAGTTTATTCATTTTTCTCTTAGTCCTCTATGTCAGCTCCTTTCTTGTGCCTAGTCATCTTTCAGTTCTAGTCCTGTATATTCCTTTTGTCCTGCCGGTGCATAAAATAAACTAAACCGTGCCCTTCAACCTGTATGGTCTCCTGCATTTGCTGCAAACCGGACTCCCCTGCTCCTCACACACAGCGACGCATGACAGAGAGGCATTTGTTCCTCGCAGTGTGCATATTCATATGCTGCATTAATTATACCGTGCAGAGAGGCACTTGTTCCCAGCAGTGTGCGGATTAATATGCTGCATTAATTATACCGTGCAGAGAGGCGCTTCCCAGCAGTGTGTGGATTCATATGCTGCATTAATTATACTGCAGAGAGGTGCTTCCCAGCAGTGTGTGGATTCATATGCTGCATTAATTATACCGCAGAGAGGCGCTTCCCAGCAGTGTGTGGATTCATATGCTACATTAATTATACTGCAGAGAGGCGCTTCCCAGCAGTGTGTGGATTCATATGCTGCATTAATTATACTGCAGAGAGGAGCTTCCCAGCAGTGTGTGAATTCATATGCTACATTAATTATACTGCAGAGAGGCGCTTCCCAGCAGTGTGCATATTCATATGCTGCATTAATTATACCGTGCAGAGAGGCACTTGTTCCCAGCAGTGTGTGGATTCATATGCTGCATTAATTATACTGCAGAGAGGCGCTTCCCAGCAGTGTGTGGATTCATATGCTGCATTAATTATACTGCAGAGAGGTGCTTCCCAGCAGTGTGTGGATTCATATGCTGCATTAATTATACCGCAGAGAGGCGCTTCCCAGCAGTGTGTGGATTCATATGCTACATTAATTATACTGCAGAGAGGCGCTTCCCAGCAGTGTGTGGATTCATATGCTGCATTAATTATACTGCAGAGAGGAGCTTCCCAGCAGTGTGTGAATTCATATGCTACATTAATTATACTGCAGAGAGGCGCTTCCCAGCAGTGTGTGAATTCATATGCTACATTAATTATACTGCAGAGAGGCGCTTCCCAGCAGTGTGTGGATTCATATGCTGCATTAATTATACTGCAGAGAGGCGCTTCCCAGCAGTGTGTGGATTCATATGCTGCATTAATTATACCGCAGAGAGGCGCTTCCCAGCAGTGTGCGGATTCATATGCTGCATTAATTATACTGCAGAGAGGCGCTTCCCAGCAGTGTGTGAATTCATATGCTACATTAATTATACTGCAGAGAGGTGCTTCCCAGCAGTGTGTGGATTCATATGCTGCATTAATTATACCGCAGAGAGGAGCTTCCCAGCAGTGTGTGGATTCCTATGCTGCATTAATTATACTGCAGAGAGGCGCTTCCCAGCAGTGTGTGGATTCATATGCTGTATTAATTATACTGCAGAGAGGCGCTTCCCAGCAGTGTGTGGATTCATATGCTGTATTAATTATACCGCAGAGAGGCGCTTCCCAGCAGTGTGTGAATTCATATGCTACATTAATTATACTGCAGAGAGGTGCTTCCCAGCAGTGTGTGGATTCATATGCTGCATTAATTATACCGCAGAGAGGAGCTTCCCAGCAGTGTGTGGATTCCTATGCTGCATTAATTATACTGCAGAGAGGCGCTTCCCAGCAGTGTGTGGATTCATATGCTGTATTAATTATACTGCAGAGAGGTGCTTCCCAGCAGTGTGTGGATTCATATTCTGCATTAATTATACCGCAGAGAGGCGCGTGTTCCCTGCAGTGTGAGTATTCATATGCATTCTTTTTTTTCTTTTTTTTTGGCGCCAGTTTTCCCGCTTGCGCCCGCATTTAAACGTTGGATTACAATGCAGGCTCAAAAAATGCTGCCTGCCTTGTTTCCGAGCGTAAAATTCCGGGATGCTCGCGGCAGTGCTGAGCGCAGCCGCGAGCATAAACTCACTGGAGTCCCTAGGACTCCATTGAGTTCCTCCCTGCCGGTCACATGACCAGCTGGATCTCATCTCGCGAGATCCGGCCAGTCGGCGTAGTGATACGCAGGGAGAGACTGGGGGGACTTTTTCCCACAGTCTTTACCTGCTCCCACCAGCCGGAGGAGGAGGTCAGAGCCGAGGGACAGAAGGTGAGTATGAGATTAGTGTTTTATTCTTTAAGCCTGGTGTTAACAGATTCTGCAGAAGCGGAAACTGTTAACACCAAGTTCTGGCTCTTGTTAACTTTTCGTTGACCAGAGTCAGGCGTTAATCAGCGCTGGGATTTTGTAATCCAGCGCTGATTAACACTTCGCGATCCCCATGTTAAGCATAGGGAGCGCAAAGTGCAGTAACCTCGCGCTAAAAAGCAAAAGGTACCAAACGCAAACAGTTTTTTAACCCGTTTGGATTGTAATATGCAGTAAATACTGCGACAAACGTTAATGCTCACGCATGTGCGCGTTAACGTGTGCGTTAAGAGTGTAATAGGGCCCTATATATTTAATCCAGTGTATATGTCCTGCTGACTCTCTGCAATGGAAATGTGGATTGTTTGTATTGTTCTTCCTCCTTTGTTCTGTTTGTTTCTGTAATATATTGATTAGGAGTCAGTATGATAATTTCCAGGTTGTGATAATCAGCTGGGAGTGGATATAGTTACGTATTTAACCCTTTCGCTGTTGAGGCTTTTCCCGCCCCTGTGCTGAGGTCATTTTTACCGGTTTTGCTCATCATGTTTAAACGTGTTTTTAAGGCTTATTTTAGTATATGACCCAGACATATTATATATCGTTCTTTCCGTCAGACTCGGTAGATTCATAATATGTCATTATTATATGTATACGTTATGTCATGTCTGTATATTATAACAAAAAATGCAATAAAATATGTATTTTCAATAATTTACAATGTGTAAAGTGGTTTTTTTTAACATGCGAGCAATTGCGGTTATATTTTGTATGGGGTGCGCTTGTTAAAAAAATTAGAGATGGGGTCTCGTTACATTTTTTTTGGGGAAAATTACACTATTTTTAACAAACGCACCGCATACAAAAATCGTTAGTGCAGCATCATTGTTCACATTATAATTGAAATGGGAACAATATTGCTGCATTAAGAAACCAAAAAAAAGAGTGTTTATTTTTTTTTTATAATTTTTTTTAAATTTTTTTTTTTTTTTTTTTTTGACAAACTTTTTCACAGTAGTGTTTGGTATCGTTGGAATGGCCATGCTCTGGCCGATGCAACCATACCAAACTTTAACCCCTAGCTGCCACGGATCTGGAGATAGGGAGTTCCAATGAACTCCCTATCTCCACCGTTGGTGGCAGTTAGGGGTTAAGTCCACGATGACACCAGTCCTCAGGGGGAGTTCCCGGAGGCTTGGCCGACATCCAAGATGTGGGCCAGCTCCGGGAAAGGATCGCGAACCGGCGCTTTTCAGCGCCGATTCGCGATCCAGCTCCCCAGGGGTTAATGCCGGGCACCATTTGGAAGGGCAGGCTGTGCCCTTCCAAATGATGCCTGGGTTAACCCCCGCAGAGCCGCCGATCGGGATCCCTTTCAGGCGCCTCCTCCGCACATGCGGGGGGGCGCCTGAATTAGGTGTCATCGCGCTGCCGCAATGACACCTAATACCAGCGGCTGCGGTTCCGGATGCGCGGCTGACATCGAGGATGTCAGACCGCACCGGAGGGGCCAGCGATCGGCCGGAACCCGGCCGAACGCTGACCCCAATGGGAGGACGCGCTGAGCGCGTCCTCCGCATTGAAGTGGTTAAGATGTTAAGGATAGAATATTATTTAATATTTTTACATGACTTTTCCTGTTATATAGATTTTATTCCTGTTAAACATAAGGGGTTATTCAGAAAGCCTAGCCCCGAAATGGCACCGAACAGAAAATTTCCCCATGCGGTACCATTTCGTGGCCATTTGACTGATCAGAAAGCAGACAGTTTGCCAGATTTGGCCAAGTTGGCAGTGAAATACGGTGCCTGTTCGGCAGCAGTGAAATCCCCCATAAAGAAGCAATGGTTAATCTATTCACACTGAACAGCAGAGAAATGTCAGTGAAATGCCCTGATGTTCGGTGAAACAGCCTTCCAGTAGAAGTGGTAGAGGTCAAAACAGTAATTGAATATAAGCAAGCATGGGATAGGCATAAGGCTATCCTAAACAAAAGATAAATCCAGGTAAAGTATCTATGTAATTGGGCAGACTAGATGGGCCGAAAGGTTCTTATCTGCTGACATTTTTCTGTTTCATTCGACAGATTAATTCAGGAGAATCCCATAGGTTTCAATGTTATTATATTCCCATTTTAATTCAGTATCTAATAAATAGGGATGAGCCGAACATCCCCCCCCGAGTTCGGTTCGAACCCGAACTTTCCAAATGTTCGGTTCCGAACCCGAACTCGAACTCAATGCAAGTCAATGGGGCTGAAAATTCAGTTTTTAGAGCGTCCTCCAAGATGGCATATATGCTAGATATTTGCCATAAAAGGTGTATGGGGGTCTGGGTAGTGCCCTGGGGGACAGGAAACAAGGTCAAAAAGTAAAAAAAAAATGTTTTTAAAGGGACCGTGAGTTTTCCATGAAATAAGGGTTAAAAATAAAAACGAAAAATTTCTTCAAATATCGTGCCTAGGAGGTCCCCATAAACTGCCCGTGAAGTGGTGGATTTCTAGGATGTATAGAAACACTTAAAAAGAAAAAAATGACGTTTAAAATGACGGTAAATGCTTTTCCTTTAATCTATCCATAAACAACTGCTTGGGGCAGCAGTCTGTATGAAAAGAGGAGACATTTTCGTACCCGCAGAAAAAGTTTACTGATTTTTTTTGGCAAAATTATTGTGAAACTTATGCAGGCTTTGGATGAAAGTAACAATAGGTGCTTCAAAATTGGTCCTTTAGCGTCCCCAACAGTGCCGTCACACCATTCGTAACCCCTCTGAGGATATGAATCTGATACAGGCGTCAGTGGCAGTGCACCCAAATATTGTGCTTTTGGTGCCAGGCCTGCAAGTATTATCATACAGTAACCCCTCTGTGGTATTGTGGAAGAATGCAGTGGTGAACCTTGCGGTCCTATATTGAAAACTTTTTTATCTGGTAATGGGCGTCAGTGCACCCAGATAGTGTGCCTTTGGTGCCAGGCCAGCAAGTATCATCATACAGTAACCCCTCTGTGGTATTGTGGAAGAGTGCAGGGTTGGACTCTGCTGTTCAAAAAATTAAAATGATATAAATCTGGCACATGCGTCAGTGCAACCAAATATTGTTGGCAGCAAGTGCATTCACACTGTAACCTTTTTGTGGTATTGTGGAAGAGTTCAGTGCTGGAATTTTTGTGCATGCAGAAGACATCCCCGATCTATTCCGTTACGTCAGCATCAGGGGATTGATAACTGCTGATCCAGGACTGATTCATTTTTATAAATGTCAACCGGTCTACAGAGTCGGACAGACGCACTCTTTTGTCTGTGACAAAACCTCCAGCGGCACTGAACGTCCTTTCGGAAAGCACGATAGATGAAGGGCAACCTAGTAGCTGCATAGCATATTGGCTAAATTCTGGCCAGTGATCCAATCTCAACACCCAGTAAGCCAGTGGATCATCTGCTGGAAAGGTATCCAGGTCTGCCCTTGCCCCTAGGTAGTCCTGCACCATACGGTGAAGATGCTGGCAATGGGTGCCTACATTTGACGTCCCTGAGCATCAAGGACTAAAAAAAATTAAAAATGCATCAGTCAAGCAGCCCTGACCTTCACCACTATTCCTCTGATCACCCGCAGCCTCAGAAGCACGTGTGTCAGCACTTGCTAATCTACCAGTGCCTGGAAAGGTGTTATGCAATTGTCGCTTCAGAGCGTCCTCAAGTTTTTTTCATCCTGTGCTCCCTCTGTGCGGTCAGGATGAGCTCTGCAACTTTCCCCTTGTATCGTGGATCAAGAAGGGTTGCCAACCAGTAATGATCCCTCTCCTTGGTAGCACGAATCCTGGGGTCCTTTAGGTTGGAGGTGGCATTAGCTTCCGAGTCTTCCTGGTCAATGAGGATGACCGTATCGTGCACTTCCTCCTCCCAGCCACGCACTAGCCCTTGTGTTTCTGGGCACACAAAACCCTCCCTTGAGGAATCCCCACCTTCAATGCCCCCACTATTTAAATATTCTGCCTCCTCCTCCTCCTCATCCTTCTCCTGTCTGATCTGAGTAGGACCCACTGGAATGCTGCCTGCGGAAAGACTGGGGCCTTGAGAGCTAGGGAAGGCCTCCTCTTCCTCCCGCTGCTCTGCCTCTAGAGCCACATCTATAATTCCTCGCAGAGTGTGCTCCAGCAGGAACACTAAAGGAATTATGTCACTGATGCATGCACTGTCCCTGCTCACCATCCTCGTTGCCTCCTCAAATGGTGACAGTACAGTGCATGCATCCTTGATCATCAGCCACTGTTGGGGGAGGGAAACCAAGTTGACCTGAACCTGTCCTTGTGCCATACTCACACAGGTACTCGTTGATGGCCCTCTGCTGCTTGTGCAGACGCTGCAGCATTGATAATGTCGAGTTCCACCTGGTGGGCATGTCACAGATCAGACGGTTTGTGGGAAGGTGGAATTCTCTTTGAATTTCTGCCAGGCGAACGCTTGCTGGGAATGACCGTCTGACGTGGCTGCAGACTTTTCTGGCCTGGATGAGAATCTCTGGCAGCCCTGGGTACTTGGTTAGGAAATGCTGTACCACCAGATTTAGGACGTGTGCTAGGCATGGTACATGCGTCAATTTACCCTTGCGTAGGGCAGAGAAGGTTGCTGCCATTATCGCAGACGATCATTCTCAGCACAAGCTGGCGTGGTGTTAACCATCTCTGCACCTGCCCCTGCAGAGCTGACAGAATTTCTGGCCCGGTGTGGCTCCTGTCCCCTAAACAAACCAGCTCAAGCACAGTATGGCATCTTTTTGCTTGAGCCATTGCGTAGACCCTGTCAGGCGTCGGTTTAACTGCCACTTCGCCAGAGACAGAAGGAGGAGAAGGAAGAGGGAGAAGTGGTGGAGCAGACAGACCTCATACAAGCAGCTTTCTGGAGGCGTGGTGGATGAACACGCTCCAGCACAGAGCCCCGTCTTGGATACCTCCCAGCTGCGATCAGAGTTACCTAGTGTGCCATGAAGGAAATGTAACGACCCTGTCCATGCTTGCTGGACCACGTGTCTAAAGTCACATGCACCTTGCTGCTGACTGCCTTTCCCAATGACTGGATAACATTGTCTTCCACTTTCTGGTATAGTGCTGGAATGGCCTTGCGTGAAAAGTAATGGCGTTTTGGAACCTGCCCCTGTGGTACAGCACATTCAGCAAATTCACGGAAGGGAGCAGAGTCCACCAGCTGGAAAGGCAGCAGCTGCAATGCGAGTAATTTTGCTAAGCTGGCATTTAGACGCTGTGCTTGGGGATGGTTGGGACTATATTTTTTTCTTTCGCTGCAGCAGCTGCGGCAACGTAATCTGACTGCGTAAATCTTCAGCTGCTGGGATGATGTCACATTGTGAGGAAGGAGCTGGTACATCCATTACTGTAGCATCATCCCTGTCGGTGGAGGTTGTAGGCAATGACATGGCAGGACATACAGTGGGGGTAGAGACAGATGAGGAGGAGGACCTACGCAAAGTTTTGCGCCAACGGGATGTGTGGCAGTTGTTCATATGTCGCCTCAAGCACGTGGTACCCAAGTGTTCGGTATCTTTCCCACGCTTTTATTATTATTATTCTTTATTTATAAAGCGCCAGCATATTCCGCAGCGCTGTACAATAGGCACAGTATAGACAGGGTTACAATACATTGAACAACATTTGACAAACAGTACAGGAGGAGACGAGGGCCCAATTCCTGTAGGAACTCACAATCTAGGAGGGTTGGGGTTGGAAACAGGAGGAGAGGACTGCAAGGTGAGTGATTGATGGTTGCGTCAGTGAGTTGGGTGGTAGGCATCCCTAAATAGGAACGTTTTAAGGGAGCGTTTGAAGGAAGAGAAGTTAGGGGAAAGTCTGACAGTATGAGGGAGAGCGTTCCAGAGAGTGGGGGCTGCGCGTGAGAAATCCTGCAGTCTATCATGGGAAGAGGTGATGCGGGGAGAAGCTAGGCGCAGGTCACTGTTTGACCTTAGGGAGCGGGCTGGGGTGTATTTGGTGATTAGTGAGGACAGGTAGTGGGAGCTGAGTTAGTGAGGGTTTTGTAGGTAAGGATAAGGATTTTGAACTTAATTCTGCAGTGGATGGGGAGCCAGTGAAAGGACTCGCAGAGGGGAGCGGCAGAGACAGAGCGGCGGGTGAGGTGAATTAGCCTGGCGGATTCGTTCAGGATGGATTGTAGGGGGAGAGGCGGGACAGAGGGAGGCCAGATAAGAGATTATTGCAATAGTCGAGTCGGATGAATACCAGGGCATGTATGAGTTGTTTTGTGGTGACAGCGGTAAGAAATGGCCGAATTCTGGAAATATTACGCAGTTGGTATCGGCAGGGGGAGGAAAGAGACTTGATGTGGGGGATGAAGGAAAGAGCAGAGTCAAGTGTAACTCCAAGACAGCGAACTTGGTTTGATGGGGAGATGGTGATACCCTTCCCCGTGATAGAGAAGTCAGGAGGTGGGGAGGCATTGGAGGGAGGAATAAGTAGGAGTCTGTCTTTGACATGTTGATCTTTAGGTGGTGGGAGGCCATCCAGGAGGAGATGCCAGATAAACAGTCACTGATTTGGAAAGGTCAGGGTGAGAGAGATCAGGGGTAGATAGGTAGATCTGAGTGTCATCAGCGTAGAGGTGGTAATTAAAGCCAAAGCTGTTGATGATTTTGCCCAGGGAGGAGGTGTAGATGGAAAAGAGCAGAGGACCAAGGACAGAGCCTTGAGGTACACCAACAGATAGAGGCAATGAAGAGGAGGAGTTACCAGCAAAGGACACACAGTAGGACCTGTTGGATAAATAGGAGTCAACCCAAGCAAGTACAGTGTCACCAAGACCCAGAGAGATGAGGGTCTGTAGAAGGAGGGGGTGGTCAACAGTGTCAAAAGCAGCCGGGAGGTCAAGCAGGATGAGAATAGAATAGTGGCCGTGTTTTTTTAGCAGTTAGGAGGTCGTTGGTGACTTTGGTTGCAGTTTCAGTTGAGTGTAGGGGACGGAAGCCAGATTGCAGGGGGTCAAGTAGGGAATTGGAGGACAGGAAGAGGGAGAGGCGGCATCCAACACTTATCGTGGATCTGCCCCAAAATCGCCTAATTATTGGAATGGACCTTCTCAAAAGGTTAAATCCAATCATTGATTTTATCAATGAGGTTATTTGGTCCCAAGTAAATGTTCCAATCAGCTATGATAGATCCCAATCCCATCACACTCAGCGTAACTGCCACGTGATTGAGGAAAGGCCGGATTCTATTGAAGTCCACTACAGAAATAGCCAGACACCTGATATCTCCTTCTTAAGGCCAATGCCCGTGACTCCAGGAGAGCAGGAAGATAACACCATATGTGTTCCCCCCGAGAGAATTCGAGATATATGTCTGGAAAATGACGTGCTAATTATTCACCTCCACAAGAGGGAGACAGAACCAAATAAAATAGTTGACCTTAAAGTGATCAGATACCCAAATCTTCAACATGAGTGGATAACAGATCTAGATAATGACGGAGACAGTCATGTTATTGGAAAAGTTATGTTATGTATTTCTAGAAGAAATAAAACTGCCAAGCTCAATTGCATGATTGTCATCCTAGATCATCTCCGGAATGTGAAGATGGGACAACAGAAGACACTTAGCTGGTATCATGTGAAGTGATGTTTTAATTAACATGTGATTCTTCTTCCCAGCATTCAGATGTTTAACTCAGACTAGATCCGTACGGTTAATTAAATTTAATCAGAGATCAGAGTATCTATAGGGAAATTGAGTGAAATCGCTAGTCTATGAATGGTTATTTATACTCTTTCT
This sequence comes from Leptobrachium leishanense, assembly GCA_009667805.1. NCBI lineage: Eukaryota > Metazoa > Chordata > Amphibia > Anura > Megophryidae > Leptobrachium > Leptobrachium leishanense. Next base: position 7,280,182 of record CM019065.1, read on the forward strand.
TTCAACAGAAATTGAGAAAAGTGGTTAATCTGAACTGCGACGCTAATCCGCAAAGATGAATCGGACCACCAAGGAGACTGCGACTATCTGGAAATTCTATGGTTTTCCACACAATTCCAAGCAGATCCAGATTTTTTTTTACAGAGTTCATGGCTGGGTGAAAGTGCCAGACATGAAGGAACCTAAAATGTCTTTGTGTGATAATACTAGAGCTAAGTGCTAAGACCTGTTATAATTAAATTTTTTGGTCTGTCTTAAGTCTTTAAAACAAAAGATATTTTGTCTTTGGGTATAAAGAAATGAGAATTTAAAATCTGTTTAAGGTAAAATATATATTCACGAAATATATTTTTATAATCAAGGTATATTTTATTATATTTACAGTAGGAAATATATGTTCCAATAAATATTGTATAAGTTTAGGTGGTAAATAGTAAAATTACTGAAGAATAGATTCTGTTGAGTTAACCAGAAAATAATTCAACTGATATGACTCAGTAAGTAACGAGAAAGGAGTCAGGGAGATAAATTTTGATATGACAGGTAGAGACACAGTGTCTATATATATGGGGAGAGAGGGTCTTTGTTAAGTCAGATTGAACTTTGACCCGAGATAAGAATTAAAAAGAAATAGTGGAATTAATTAAGAAGTGCAATACTGCCCTCTAGAGGATAGTAAATATTATATTTGATATACCAAAAATATTGTCAGTGACGTCAAATTGATTATAATTGAAGCGGCAATGTTGGTTGCAAATCAGTCCGAGATTCCAACATTCAGAGACTCACACCACAATGCACGCAGATCCCAGGACATGAGGCAATCAAGACTCTCACCAAAACTCTGACTCTCACCAAATCTCTGACTCACATGCATTGATTATCTGATATCGATAATCTTCACATATTCCAAAACAAAGCATTATATAGAAAATTCCAAGGCAGATTTATCAAAATCCAGATTGGAGAGGTAATGTGTCAGAGGTTTTTTTAAATTAAGGAATTAATGTAAATATATATATTTGTAGATATTCTTGCAACATAGACTGAGATTTTTCAGATTCTTGGTAGCTCCAAAAATCAAAATATCTCTATTCTGCAGATAAAGATGTGAAGAAGTGGACATAAGGATTTATCCTAAAGAATTGTTGTAAGATTGATACCAATATATATATTGAATCTGGAAATTACTGTGATTAAAATTAATAAGCAAGGAATTATATAACTACAAAATAAAAAGCTAAAGATTAGAAATTTAATTCTCGAGATTAGGGGAGGATTCACTATATAAGCTTTATTACTTATCATTAAATTAGCTCATCTTTTGTTGATCCGTGCAGTATATATATATAAGATCTAGCTGGTTAAACATTGTTTGCTGGGAAATGCATGTTGTATTAAGCAGAAATGTTTATTAACCATTTGTGTATTAGTTACTAACTGATAAGGTAAATGATATTAATCATATATGCAGTTACTAACCGGATATATATATATTGTGAAGCGAGTTTTTATATGCTGATGGATTGGGGTTTATAAATCTTTGTTTATGATATGAGATTTGAAACTTTTTTGTATACGTAATAAATATATATATATATATTTTTATCCGATTATTGATTATTGTATTCTTCAAAGCAAAACACAGACAATTAAAAGAATTTAGGATAATTTCTAAGAAATATAAACGATTGATATCTGTGTCTCGTGTAAATTTCTTATGAAATAATAATCCCTGACATATTGGAGGCTTGGTTGATAAATCCAATATGTAACGTGTTGTATTTACGTGCAGAGATTATATCCGACACAGAATTAATATCACTTATTATAGGATGCACTGGGGGTCTGTTTAAATTTTTGTGAGTTTTAGGTATAAAATAAACAATTGGTAATCTAGGATGTTGATTATACAGAAACTCAAAATTTTTCTTTTAATTTTTCCTCTATCACTAGCATCAATTAAATGATTCAATAAAATTTTATGAAACCGTGCTGTCGGATCGTCAGTAAGTTTTACGTACGTATTAGAGTCTCTGTGGATATTATAGGACTCCAGCTCATAGTAGTTCTTAGTTAGTAACACAATTGCCCCTCCTTTATCAGCTTCCCTCACCATAACACCTTCTCTTTTTTGTAATTGTTTTAAGCTTGAAGCCTCCTCCTTAGTTAAATTGTATGTTCCATTCTCCTTCTCTTTACACAATTTTTCCAAATCTGTTTCAACCATCTTTACAAATGTTTCTAAAAAAAGGGCCTTTAAAATGAGTCGGATAAAATTTGGATTTGGGTTTAAATTTTTCTAGGTTAGGTATTTCAATTTCATTTGATCCTATCCTGTCTTGGTCTATATAAAAACTTTTTAAGGTCATTTTCCGAATAAATCTCTGCAGATCTATATATATACGTTAAAGTTGTCCAGACGTCTGTTGGGTGCAAATTTTAAGCCTTTCATCAGGGCACTAATCAGAGTGGTACTTATTTTGAAACTAGTTAAATTTAGAATCCCATATTCTGTCCATGATGGTTCATGGATACGCTGGACTCCTCTCCCCATGAGTTGCGATCATGGACAACATTGAGCCAGATATTTAAGTGCTCAGGAGTATGTGTATCTGACAACCCCCCCTTCCCTCTTTTTCTTACAAAAGTGGGCAGAATTTATTTTTTAGCAAGGTTATTCAAAGAGAGCCAAACTGGCTTCAAAATTGCACCGAACAGTGAATTTCTCTGTATGGTGCAATTTTGTGGCCATTCGGCTATTCAAAAGCTGACAATTCTCCAAATATTAGCGAATTGCCAGCGAAATACAGTGCTGTTTGGCGGCAGTGAAACCCCATAGAGAAGCAATGGTTAACCTATTCACAGTTACCAAACAGCAGAGAAATGTCAGTGAAATGCTCTGATGTCCAGTGGTTTCATTCAACAGATTTAATTAGGTGAATACCATAGGTTTCAATGTTAAAAATATTCCCATTTTTATAAAATATGTATTTAATTGTTTATACTTTTAAATTTCAGCAAAAAGTCTCTTTATTTATTAAATTTTTCAAGTTTTTTTAGGCACTTTTTGGAATTTTTTCAACTTTTATTAACCCCTTAGTGACCGGGCGGTTTTACACAAATCCGTCCTTTAGTGACCGCTGCTGTTTTTACGTTTCTGCGCTGTTAGTGTTTAGGACAAATTTTCCTCTTACTCGTTTATGCAACCCACACATATTTTACACTGTTTTTCTCGCCATTAAATGGACTTTATAAAGATACCATTTTTTTCATCCTTTCATATAATTTACTATAAAAAACATTGTGAAATATGACAAAAAAATTGAAAAAACACCACTTTTTCAAACTTTGACCCCCAAAATTTCTTATGTATCAACTACCGTCAAAAAAATGTAATTCCTTGGTAGTTTCTAAATTTAGTTCTGCGTTTAGCAATACCCAATGTTTACATATTCCTCGCTTTTTTCCTTATTTTATGCAACAATAAGTGCAAGTAGCACTTTGCCATTTCCAAAGAGTTTCTTTTCAAAACTAGTGATAGTGACATTGTAACACTGATATCTGTCACTAATTCCTGAATAACCCTCCACATATACATATTTTTTTAAAGTACACAAATCAAGGTATTAAACTTGGGGTATTTTGACTCTTTCCATGCAAACCATTTTACCACAAATCTATGCCAAAGTTTGAGAAAAAAAAAAGTTTTGGTAATTAGTTTTTTTGAACGCAATTTAAGAATACATGTGAACTTTTAGGTTTACTGCCAAAAAACACCCCAAAATATGTTCAGCAACATCTTCTGAGTAAATTGATACCACCCATGTATAGGTATGTCGGGTCATTTGGGGGCTAATAGACCTTATTTGGGGGGTGCGCATTTCAGTCTTCCAACTTGGAATTTTCACATTTCAACATCATGCACCCATGTCCTATTTGGGACATTTTTGAAGCCGGAAAAAGTAATTTACCCCCATCAAACCATATATTTTTAGTAAGGGCACACCCTAGGGTACTTCAAAGAGTTGTATTTTAACACTTTCCATGCACTAGCTCTATGTCAAACTTTCAGGTAGTCACCTTTTGTGTTATTTTTTCACACACATTGTACTTTAGGCATGAATTGTCAAATCCAGTTATGGGTTACTGCCAAAAAACACCCCAAAATATGTTCAGCAACATCTTCTGAATAAATTGATACCACCCATGTATAGGTATGTTGGGTCATTTGGGGGCTAATAGGCCTTATTTGGGGGGTGCGCATTTCAGTTTTCCAACTTGGAATTTTCACATTTCGTCATCATGCACCCATGTCCTATTTGGGACATTTTTGAAGCCGGCGAAAGTAATTTACCCCATCAAACCATATATTTTTAGAAAGGGCACACCCTAGGGTACTTCAAAGAGTTGTATTTTAACACTTTCCATGCACTAACTCTATGTCAAACTTTCAGATAGTCACTTTTTGTGTTATTTTTCACACACATTGTACTTTAGGCATGAATTGTCAAATCCAGTTATGGGTTACTGCCAAAAAACACCCCAAAATATGTTCAGCAACATCTTCTGAGTAAAGTGATACCACCCATATATAGATTTGTTCTGTTGTTTTTGGGGTGCTACGCCAATCTTTGACATGTGCTTGTCAATTTTCTAATTTGACATACAGTATCTTCTTTGCTTATCTTCTTTTTAGGGGCCTTTTTACATACCCCAATTTTATGAACGTGCATATATTTGGTAAGCTAACACCCCAAAGTATTGTAAATGGAGTGTTTTTATGCCATGGATGCAACCGTTTGCTCCAAACAAATTGGATACTGTTTGGTGGTCATTTTTCATTTTCACACCCACATTAGTTTTGGACTGTGATTTAGGAGACACTGTTGTTGGTTACTGCATGAAAACTCTCCAGGCTGTTTTCTGCAAGGTCTCCTGAGTACACCCATGCCCCCCATGCATAGGTTTGCCAGGATTTTTGGAAGGTTCAAATCCAATTTTTATGACTTTGTCATTGGAGTTGAAATTGAGATTATTTCTTCAGCTAGGCCTATCTTTGGTTTTGGGTCTACCGCATACCCCAGTTTGAATTATTGCCAGAAAATTGTTTATATTTGTTATGTTGACACCCCAAGGTATTGCATATGGAGTGCTTTGATGCCATGGATGCAACGGTTTTAGCCCAAAACATTTGAGAAGGTGTGTGGCGGTAATTTTTCAATTTTTTATTTTTACGCCCACATTAGATTTGGACTGTGATTTAGGAGACACTGTTGTTGGTTACTGCATGAAAACTCTCCAGGTTGTTTTCTGCAAGGTCTCCTGAGTACACCCATGCCCCCCATGCATAGGTGTGCAAAGATTTTGGCAAAATACAGCACCAATTGTAGAACATAAAAATGTAGGAATAAAATGTAAAAGTCTGGTGCAGTAAAAGAAAAAAAAACTAAACTGAACTAACTAACTAGAGTATAAGAAAAAATAGAAAGGAAAAAAAAATCATAGATCACTCACAGTGTGATATATCTTGAAACAGTCCCCAAGACACAGACCGGGTTGTCCAGGGCATTTTGGGCAGTAAAAGATTGTGTCTCTCCTCTGCCCCCTCTTGAAACACACCCTGCATCTTTTTTGGGGTTTCTGTTTGCCCTTAGTAGGGGGGATTTTATAAATAAAATGTGTAGCCCCAACTCTGTCCCCCATCACCGCCCGGGGAGCAGGTGCATCCTGGTACAAAAACCCTGAAATGACCTGGAGCTGAAACTGTAAAAAGGACAGCGTCACTCCGGGGTTTGCCTTTTTGCAGAGCAAAAAGGCATTGTGGGTTGCAATTTGCATCAGGTAAATTGCAACCTTTTTGTACCAGGCCTTGACTTCCGCATAATCTGGTAGGGCTGGAGCAGCTGATCTGCCAGATCAACCCCACCCATATGCCGGTTATAGGCTTTGATGCACACTGGCTTCCTGATGCGCTCAGCTCTGCCATGTACAGAGACCTCTACAGACCTCTCAGTGTGGATGGTGGATAGAAGGTATACATCCTTCTTGTCTCTGTACTTGACCGCCAACAGCTCCTCTTGGCGCAGAGCTGAGGTCTCCCCCCTTTTTAACCGGGTGCGGACAAGCTGTGCTGGGAAACCTACGCAGTTCTTGCGAACAGTACCGCATGCTGCTGTATCAAAACAATACAGCAGCTTGAACAAAGGGACACTCGTATAAAAATTATCAACATTCAAGTGGTACCCTTTGTTCATCAGGGGAAAAAGTAGGTCCCACACAATCTTGCCACTGGTTCACATGTGTTCTGGGCAACCTGGAGGGTCAAGGCTACTATCCTTTCCCTCGTACACCCGGAAGGCCTGAGTATACCCACTCTGGCTGTCACAGAGCTTATACACCTTCACTCCATACCTGGCGCGTTTGGAAGGAATATACTGCTTGAATCCCAGCCTTCCCTTGTATTTCATTAGGGATTCATCCACGCAGATATTCCTTCCAGGTGTATACGCCTCTGCAAACCTGGCGGTGAAGTGGGTAATCAGGGGGCGGATTTTATACAGCCTGTCAAACTGGGGATGCTCTCTAGGAGGGCACAGGCTGTTGTCACTGAAGTGCATGAAACGCAAAATGTTTTCATACCTTCTACGTGACATTGATTGGGGGTAAATGGGGGTAGAGAAGATGGGGCTACTGCTCCAGTAGGAGCGAATTGAGGGCTTCTTTATGATGCCCATCAGCATAGTAAGTGCCCAGAATTTCAGAAATTCTGGCACATCTAGCGGGGTCCATTGCTGCCTTGCCAAGTAGGAGTCTGGCTTCGCAGCTTCGCAGCTTCGCATACAGATTTGATTGGGCAACAATGTGGCCCAACAAATCATCCCCCATAAACACCTGCATAAACTGTGTGGCAGTAAATCCTGCAACATCAATATTGATGCCAAGATTTGCCGTGAAAGGAGGGATATCTGGCTTTTGGCGATGAGGCACTACCCACTCCTCAGCTGGAGCTGTGCGTCTCCTGCTGGCAGGTGGTGGCCCAGGATCTGCATCAGAAACATCACTAGGAGATACATCAGCCAGCGTAGATGATGTATTTAGCGAGGTCTCTAAGCAGTTAGCGGGGTCAAAATCTGGGTCTGAGTCCGACGCAGATGCCTCAGATTCTGACGCCAGGATGGCATATGCCTCCTCGGCGCTGTACACCCTCTCAGACATTATATATAATAGATTATAAAATTAATTTTATAATTATTATATATATAAGCGGATTATTGGTTCTTAGAAGAACCGTTGGGTTTCATAAGAAAATACAAATTAACACCTAAATCTCTCTAAATCCCTCTAACCTGCCTCAATTGTTCTAATCTCCCTAAAATCTCTCTAAATCTGCCTCAATTTTTCTAATCTCACTAAATCTACCTAAATCTCTAACCTGTCAAATCTGATCTCTCTCTCTCGCTCACCAAAACACAAGTGAGGAGAGGGAGGGAGAATCACAGAGGTCACGGCCAATATTTACAAAATATTGACCTGACCTGACAAATTTGAAAATTATTTAGATTTTTTATAAAACTTCTGATTGGATGTTGCTAGCCTGCCTCTTGATGAGGCAGGCTAGGAAATCCCACACAGCCCCAGATGACCCTGCCCTTAGAAGGGCAGCGCCATCTTGGCTGTCACATTTATTTTATTTTATTCATTTTTATTCATTTATTTTTTCTTTTTTTACACTTTTTTATTACACTTTTTTTAAGTCCTGCTGGGTGCCTTGGATCCCTCGAGGCACCCCGCAGAGAACCTGATCACTATGTGACGCTTTTTTGTACTGAGTGCCAACGATACCTCGTGGTGTTACCGGAGTCAATCAGGTTCACTTTCAATACGGCGCCGGACCGGACACAAGCAAGGATTGTCTGAACACGAGTCTCTTCAGGAAAGGCAAACTTTATTGTGTCGTCACACAAGTGCTCACACAGGATTGAATCGCAAAGAGTGAGCCCCGTCTCCCCCCTTACAAGGGGTCTTATACCCAAAAATACGTAATTAGGTACATCCCAATTAGCCCACCTCCCGATGACACTTTATTCCACCCCACGTGGGTTAATACCTCCCATCGTTAGTACAAAGAAATTCCACATTTTAACAATAAATTGATACACTTCATGTTAGTTTGACAGTCGTGATTTGCTGCTGTGCTTTCTCTGGGCTGTGCCCTCCTCCCTACCGGCTGTGTTTATTTGAGATAGCTTGGGGCCTGGTCTGTTCTCTACGATCTCTTTGTTTCTCTGCAAGTCTCATGACCTTGCCCCATTCATTCATCTTCCTGTCTCTCCGTGCCAAGAACTGGCCGGATTCTGCCTCGTTTTATTGCTAGTTCCCTAATCTACCACACATTCCTAAGATTCTATGTAAGCTTCGTTTTTCACATCTAATAAAATCTATTCTATTTACTAGTGAACCAATATTCTGGACAAGATGGCTGCCTGGCTCATAGTAGCAACCATCTTTCAGCCTGATTCCACTTCATTCCCCCCTTGGCTCAAGCCTCAGGTTCTTTTCCTGATGCTTGTAGCCATCACACTCCGCTATTCTGAAATCCTTCATACCTTAGGGGACCCTTCTTCGTCGGAAACATACCCTGTGGAATTATCAGTGGTATCTTTTGTGTTCGTGTGGGTGTCAGTGCTGTTTTGCACAGTGGCCATAAACATAGCCCTATGCGGTATATCAGTATCCCTAACAATCAAGAATCATCACTAGCATGAAGTATCATTGGTCAATCTCATGAAAGTACAACATTCATAGTGGCATTGTCCATTTCACACAATCCATTCAGAGCCGCACTGATTTGCTCAATCGCCATGTCATGTATCATCTGTACCTTTCGTAGCTCACGCACTTCCAGATTCAGCAGCTGGATATCCATACTAGTTCTATTCAGAATTTCATCCATCAAGTTGACATAGCTATTCAATCTTTTCATCATCTCTCGTCCCCATCCAGTCCATGCTGGCAACCATGACCATATTCGATCTATCTTTGCAAACATCTCTCTTTTCGTTCTTTCAAACACCAGTGGGTACCTAGGGTGAAGTTCTGTGTTTGTGTTTGTGTCCTCTCCCCTTAGTCTCTGGATTGGGACCAACTTGGCCAAGTAACACATTCCCGTTATTGTTGGTGGAACCCATGTGTAACACACTCTCCCACAACACACCTGGTATCCCTCCTCTAGCATGAATGGTGATAGATGTAATGTTCCCTTTGCTAACTCTACCATCATTCGCCTCATCCGTCTCGTCGTTTCTAGTACACTCTGCTTCCATCAGACTCTCTCGTAATCACTCCTTCTTGTTCACTTGTGAGTTTTCTGCACTGTATGTATAGAAAATTTGACTGTTCCTTTGTGTCAATTGTGTATATGTATGATGTCCAATTAAATTTACTTGAATAACACCCTTCCTTCTTATGTGTGTCCTATCTGGTCCTATTTGGAAACACCACTCTGGGGGATATATGTACCCTATTATAGGATATCCGGACTCATATCCTTCTGGTCGTTGCATGGGTGGCCTAAAAGGGTGTATTGTGATATTCCCTGATGCAAACACACTCAGATTCATTGGAACGGAAGCAAATGGGATATGGATTGTCTCTGGGTGCATTCTGCTGCACACCCAACATGTCTTTTGTCCAGACTTTTTGGCATAGTCATATTTAAATTGCACAAGTAAATGTCCTCTTGGCAAAATCTCAGATGTCACTTCTCGTTTTTGTCTCCACATGGTACGGTTCTCCATCACTGGGTGTGTACCATTCCAGATATGGGAAATATCCACTTTCCCAGCGATACCTGTACAATTGGGGCATGCTCCACGCGAGAGTCCATAAATCAAATTAGCAAGATACAAAATCAGCACCACAAATGCCCCGAATGTCAGAATTCCTTGGGCAATTCTTTTCACAGTCACATAAACCCAATCCCTCCCCACCGGAATTTCAAAAGTAAAGAACATTTCTGGATGATCAAGGGTGGGCCGGGCCCCTAAAAAGCACCCTGTGGGTATCCCCCGTTGGCGGGTGGTCAGGACCTGTGCCCATCAAAACACCCACTTGTTGATCCTCTGAATTATCTGGGTTAGGATCATTTAGGTGCTCGTGGCTATTGTGGTCTTTGTCAGCTTCAGCCTCAGCGGGTTGGTCTCGTTGGTAACGACCTTCCATGCTGGTTCAGGACTGGCTGCAGCTGCTTTCACTCTGGAGTGATGTATCCACGGAACCACTTCGGCAACCTTTACTGCTGTAGGGGTTGATAACAGAACAATGTAAGGACCTCTCCATTTTGGACCCAGTGGATCATTTTTCCACTCTTTTACCCATACTGTGTCACCCGGACAATACTTATGCAGTGAAGGATATAGAAAGTGAGGTATATTATCCCCCACCCAAGTATTCAATTTCTGCATTGATTTACCCAGCATTACAACCTGTTCAGTTAATTTATTTTCTCCCAATGCCCGAAGGTCCCCCCTTAGTCCATTAATCAAAGGGGTTGGCCGTCCAAACATAAGTTCGTACGGACTTAGCTTCAATTGGGGGTTGGTCTGCACCTAATGTGCAAAAGGACTATCGGCAGCAAGTCCAACCAGCCCAGTGACGTCTCTTGGCACAGTTTGGACATCAAAGTCTTTAGGGTGCGGTTCATTCTCTCGACTTTTCCCAAGCTTTGGGGCCTGTAGGCAGTATGTAGCTTCCAGGTAATACCCAGTAGCCGGGCAAGTTGCTGTAGACAGTTCTGTATAAATGCAGGGCCATTGTCCGACCCTATTTCGAAGAGGAAGTCCATAACGTGGTATTATTTCTTTCATCAGACTCTTTACCACCTCTGTGGTCTTTTCAGTTCTTGTTGGAAAAGCTTCCACCCATCCTGTCAAAGTGCACACCATCACCAGTAAATATTTGTATCCTTTGCAGGGTGGCAACACTGTGAAGTCTATTTGTAATGATGCCATTGGGGATAGCCCGATTGGCTGTTTCCCTGGAGGTTGAGATGGGCCTGTTCTTGGGTTGTTTTTGGCACATGTTACACACTGCTGGGCTATTGCTCTGCAGATTACTGACAATCCTGGTACATAGAAATGTGGCTCCAACTGCTGCTCCATCATTTCTCTTCCTCCATGGGTACTTGCGTGTAGTGCTCTTACGATTTCAGGAGCCAAAGTTGCTGGTAGGACTATTTGTCCATTTTTCAACTGGAACCATCCATCTTCTCCATATCCTCCTGGTTCTTCTGTCAGCCATTTCTTTTCTTTCTCTGAGTACACAGGTGTCCATTCACTCAGTGGCGCCGGTAGGAGTGCAGCTACCACTGGTTTTGCCTTGTATTGTGCCAATTCTTCATAACTTCCCCAGACGAATTCTTCTTTTGGGAAATAGTATCGCCATGCGAAAAACAGTAAATCTTGTCTGTCCTGTGAATCTCTTACTGCTGGTATGAAAAAGTTCATTGCACTTTTCTTCATTCTTGGCAGTCTGTTCTTGATAAGGATCTCCTTGAGGAAGAACCTCACCAACGGGGCTTGGTATTCTTCTGCTCCCAATTCTCCTAGACTGTGCAGTATTCGTGTGATTCGTAGATTATTGTGAGGTTTATTGGTCAAATTTTCAAAGCGTGAGGCAAAATTTTCTGCACGTTCAACCTCAGTTATTTCTTTGTCTTCTTCACACTCCCCCATTATTTTTACGCCGAAGAATTTCAGCATCATTTTGTAAGCTCTGCGTAGTCTTTGCTGAACTTCTGAGGTGTTAATCATCAGGCGTGTCTCTTGCGGATTCAGAGGAGTGGAGTAGAAATTTCGGCCTTGTGTCTGAGTTGGGAAAAGCCATTGATATAATCATGATTGAGTTCTAACAGTTCATAATCATCTTGCCATTTGTGCAATATTATTTCAATAAATTCGCCTTTGGGTTCAAATTTTCTCCAATTCATATAGAACTCGTAATTTGGCATGGGAGGTTGAGGTTCTTGCTTGCAGAGTAGGACCTTGACTTGCTCAATTGTTGGTGGTGGTTTTGCAGCTGCTTTTGCGGCCTGGTCTGCGCGTCTGTTGCCTTTTGGAATTTCATCATGGCCCTTTTGGTGGCCACGACAGTGCATGATGCTGACAGCACTTGGTTTCCATACAGCTTCCAGGAGGGCCGCGATTTCAGCTGCATACTTGATTTGTTGTCCTGAGGACGTGAGTAGGCCTCTTTCTTTGTAGAGTGCACCATGTGCATGGACTGTCATGAAGGCATATTTGGAATCAGTGTAGATATTTACTCTTTTGCCTTCTGAGATTTCTAGAGCCTGGTTAGGGCCGTTATTTCAGCCAATTGTGCAGAAGTGTGGCCTGGCAGTGGCTTTGCTTCAATAATTTCTTCTGCTGAGACTACTGCATAGCCGGAGACTTTCTTCCCATCATCCATGTAACTGCTACCATCGGTGAATAGCTGTAGATCGTATTTGTCTAGGGGTACGTCTTTCAAATCTGGCCTGCTACTGAACACTTCTTCCATGACTTGGAGGCATTCATGATCTGGATCCTCTTCACAGTCAGGCAGTAAAGTAGCAGGGTTCAAGGTAGCGATGAGGTCCAAATGAACCCGTGGGTTTTCACACATCATGGCTTGGTACTTCGTCATCCGGCTGTTACTGAACCAGTAGCCTCCTTTCACATCCAGCAGGGCCTTGACAGCGTGGGGCACCTTGACATGAAGAACTTGTCCAAGGGTCAGCTTGTCTGCTTCTGCTATCAGCATTGCGGTGGCTGCCACTGCTTTCAGGCATGGGGGTAGGCCGCAGGCAGGCCACAGGGTCGAGTTGCTTGGAGAGATAGGCCACAGGCCTCAGCCAAGAGCCGAAGCTCTGGACCAATACTCCTGTTGCTGTTTGATTATGTTCATGCACGAACAGCTGGAAGGGCTTGCTATGATCTGGCAGGCCCAGTGCAGGAGCCTCCATTAGCAGGGTTTTTAATGTCAGGAAAGCTGCTTCTTGCTCTTCTTTCCAGTAAAAGGGGTCTTGTTCTCCCCCTTGGTGGCTTGATGAAGGGGCTTGGCAATATCTGCGAAGTTGGGGATCCACAGGCGGCAGAAGCCTGCAGCTCCCAGGAACTCACGGACTTGTCTTCTGGTCTTTGGTTGGGGTATGCGGCACACTGCTTCTTTTCTTTCTGCCCCAATGCACGTTTGGTACCTGTTAACTGGAATCCCAGGTATTTTACACTTTGTCTGCATATTTGTGCTTTCTTTCTAGAAACTCTGTAACCTGCTTGGCACAGCAGATACAGCAGGGCTTTTGTGGCAGATAAACAGTCTTTTTCTGTGGGGGAAGCCAGTAATAAATCATCAACATATTGGAGTAATACAACTTTGTCTGGCTGAGCGTTGAAGGCGAGGAGATCTTGGCTGAGCGCGCAACCGAAAATCGTGGGCGAGTTTTTGAAACCTTGAGGGAGGCGCGTCCACGTCATTTGATGGCGCGCCCCCGTGGTGGACTCTTCCCACTGAAATGCAAAAATGGGCTGGCTTGCTGGAGCCAGACGGATGCAAAAGAAAGCGTCTTTTAAATCAAGCACTGTGTAATATTTTGTATCTCCGGGAATTAATGCCAGCAAATTATATGGATTAGGAACCACAGGGTGTAGAGTTACTGTGGCCTCGTTGACAGCCCGTAAATCTTGGACGGGGCGGTACTCTTGTGTGCCCTCTTTCAGTACTGGCAGTAGGGGTGTGTTCCACGGTGACACGCAGAATTTCAATATGCCGTGATCTTTGAGTCTCTGTAAATGTATCTGTATATTCTGCTTGGCTTTCTGTGGGATATGATATTGTCTTAGGGCCACAGGTGTTGCACCGGGCTTTAATTCCACGTATACCGGGGGTATGTTTATGGCAAGTCCGGGCGGGTTTTCCTCCGCCCATACCCCAGGAATTTCAAGGAGTAGTGCATACGGGTCCGGCGCGGCAGGCGGAGTAGGTGCCGTGCGCCATTCTTCCTCCCTTGGCATAATAACTGCGATTTTCACAGACTGGGGGTGCTGGCTGGCTGGATTATGCTGCCGAGCAGAGCTGCCACTCTCAGGCAGGTCTAATTGAGCGTGACCCCCGGGAAGGAACGTAATTTGGGCTTGCAATTTGCAAAGGATATCCCGCCCCAGGAGCTGGATGGGACATTCGGGCATATACACAAATTCATGTTCAACATTATGCCCACCCACACTACATTTTCTAGAAGCAAGAAAAGGATATTTAGCAGACACTCCCATTGCTCCCATAATATCAACCTCATTTCCCATTGGGGGTGCAATTTGCTTTGTTACAACAGAATATTCGGCACCGGTATCAACCATAAAAATTTCATCTTTATTTCCCACTCTCATCGTGACCGTGGGCTCGTGGTTACCGAGCGGGATGGGCCCAGGTCCTTGTCAATATGCATCCTGCCCTTCAAATGATGTTCCCGCCAGTCCCACTGCCCCGGCATCCTCATTTCTCTCATACCTGCCGTTCGTTACCTGGCCGTTAGAGGCTTCCTCTCCCGCTTCCCCAGACTCCCCTTGCCCCCCAAATTTAGCCAAAAATGCAGGGCAATCATTTTTCCAGTGACCTTCACCCCGGCACCAGGCGCACTGGTTGGGTCCTAGGGGTTCCCTAGGGGCTCCCCTACCTCTTCCTCTAGCCCCCCTACCCCTTGCCCTCCCTCTATCTGGGCCACCTCGTCCTCCACCATTCCCCATATATCCGACCACCCCGGTATGTCCCTTCTGTTTCTTTATCTCCTCTAGATCCCGGTTATGATACACCTTATTAGCAATCTCAACTAATTCACTAATACCTTTCCCCAAAAACCCATCTATTCTCTGTATTTTGTTCCGTATATCCCTCTGTGACTGTCCCACAAACGAAGAGTTAATTAACCTCTGATTCTCCGTTGCCTCGGGATCAATAGGACTATACATCCTGTACGCATCCAGCAATCTCTCTAGAAACGCACTTGGGGATTCCTTTACTTCTTGTATCACATCTGCTATTTTCCCATATTTGTGGGCTTCTTCCCTCCCGCTTTAACACCCATTATTACCGCTGTTCTATATGTCTGCAGATGGGCAATTCCTTCAAGTGTGTTGTACGGCCATTTAGGATCTGTTTTGGGGTAATGTTCCTCTGCCCACGCTTCTGGCTGGGGCTTAGCATCTGCTACAGCCTGGGCGAGTAAAATCTTTTGCGCGCTACTATTTATTCGGGCTCTCTCTTCTGTGGTAAACATTGTCAACATTAATTGCTGACAATCTGCCCATGTGGGGTTATGTGTGAGCATAACTGACTCTATCATACTGGCCACTGCTGCGGGATTTGTGGAATACAGTGGTGTGTGTGTTTTCCAGTTAAAAAGATCTGTTGTCGTGAATGGGACGTATGTGTATTGCATTGGCCCCGGATTCCCATCCGCCAGTGGAGGGCCTGGCACCTCCCGCAAGGGCATCTGCATAGCGCTCTGGTAGGGATTGTGTTGGTATAGATCCCGGGGTTTATGTATATTATTCGCTGCGCGTGTGGTAACTCCCTGTCTCTCATCTTCCTTTTCACTATCACCATCCCCATGGGATACTAATTTATATATGCTCCCATCGGGCATCTCAATCTTCTCTGGTGGAGCCTCTCTGTCCCCTCCACCCGCTGCACCCTGCTCCTCCTCCGCAATCCCACGAGACGGAGCTGAGGGAGCTGACCGAGGCACAGCAGCTGCCCGCTCCCCCCTCTCCGCCCGCGCAACCGCGGCACTCAAAGCTTCTCTAGCTGCCCCATAACACGATGGATAAGGTGGGGGCAAAACATCACTCTCTTCCGGCTGTTCCACCAACACCGCTCTCTCTCCCTTCTCACAATTTGGGGGTACTTGCTTCTTATTTTTCCCCGCTACCATTATAAAATGGCTCTTATCTTTTATACAATATCTCCATATATCTATATACGGGTACTGTTCAGGATGTCCGTATTGCTCGGTGACTTGAGAATGCACTTTCTGCACTAGCTCTGGGTCCATCGACCCCTGCTCTGGCCATTCTGGGACTAACATTGGCCATACAACTGTACACATTAATCTCAGCTTCTCCTTTGTCAATTCTACACCATAGTCATGTGTTGTATATAACACCCTAAAATTCCGCACCATATATTCCAGGGGCGTCTCACCCTCTTTCACCTTCTTGGGCTTGGATGACTCGTTACCCATTGTTACTCTTGAAAACAGTACCCTTTCAACACAGATATATTTTTTAACAATAACAATTAGAATTTACAGTCTGATACTTCAGCCAACAATTCTTTCATGTCTGGGACGCTTCCTCTGTCAGTAGCCGACTGCAGTCGCCTGAGCCGGAAACGTACGCTCGGGAGTCAACTCTCGTATTTGCTTCCTCGCGGAGCGAGTAGGCGCGCATTCACTCACAGCACTCGAATCAACTCATTCACAGCACATACTGTATCAGATACTTTCAGCACATAACAAAACATAAACACTTCAACTCTTTCTACTAGCCGAGGGTACTCAGTCCCTCCTCTGTGGCTCCTTATACCCCGTAATTTGAACTCTAACTCTTGCCTGCTTGTGTCTATGTGCACCCCGTTCTATAACTATACTCCCGTCTGCAATTCCAATTTGCCTATGGATAATCTACCCACCCGGCACCACTATCTCTGCAGCTACCTCTGGCTTCAATAAGCCCTCTTCACTACACGACGTACACACTAGCACTGACTCAGGGCTCTAAGCCCAGTCACAGAAATCCCTCCTCCTTTCCTTTTTATCCACGTGGCGAAGCTTTGTTTACAAACACTGACTATGACTATGCAACTCCACGTGGCTACTCTCTCCCTCTCTTACAGAACTACCCTTTGGTTGGCATCCAATTCCCCCGAATCCAGACACGCGCTAGCCACTCTGGCTCCTTTGCATTGTCCGTGCTATCAGCGGCGGGCTAGGTATCCCAACGAGACCGTGGCCATCGGGTCTCCTTATCCGTCTATCTCAGTCGGACGTTCCCTTAGATACCGGTATCTCCTTCAGACATACAAACATAGAAGACACTTTACCTATCGCCGGCGCTGCTCGCTGTTTCCTCAGACTCGATGGTGTCCCAGGTTCCCGGGGGCCGGGAGTCCGTTTGGGACGAGACGAGGTCCACTGAACAGGAAATCCTGCTTGGCGCCTGCAGATGTCAGCTCACCTTCAACGGACACCCAACCGGCGGGATACTTGCACCTGCAGTCAACCGCTACAGTGTGTTCAGCAGCCGTTGCTTATGCCGGAAAGGGCGATCATCCCGGCTATCGAGCCCCCAAAAATGTTACCGGAGTCAATCAGGTTCACTTTCAATATGGCGCCGGACCGGACACAAGCAAGGATTGTCTGAACACGAGTCTCTTCAGGAAAGGCAAACTTTATTGTGTCGTCACACAAGTGCTCACACAGGATTGAATCGCAAAGAGTGAGCCCCGTCTCCCCCCTTACAAGGGGTCTTATACCCAAAAATACGTAATTAGGTACATCCCAATTAGCCCACCTCCCAATGACACTTTATTCCACCCCACGTGGGTTAATACCTCCCATCGTTAGTACAAAGAAATTCCACATATTAACAATAAATTGATACACTTCATGTTAGTTTGACAGTCCGTGATTTGCTGCTGTGCTTTCTCTGGGCTGTGCCCTCCTCCCTACCGGCTGTGTTTATTTGAGATAGCTTGGGGCCTGGTCTGTTCTCTACGATCTCTTTGTTTCTCTGCAAGTCTCCATGACCTTGCCCCATTCATTCATCTTCCTGTCTCTCCGTGCCAAGAACTGGCCGGATTCTGCCTCGTTTTATTGCTAGTTCCCTAATCTACCACACATTCCTAAAATTCTATGTAAGCTTCGTTTTTCACATCTAATAAAATCTATTCTATTTACTAGTGAACCAATATTCTGGACAAGATGGCTGCCTGGCTCATAGTAGCAACCATCTTTCAGCCTGATTCCACTTCAGTGGCACTCAGTACTCTGCCGCTACCGAAGTGATCGCTCGACTGGGAGCGATCACTGAGCCCGGCGCAGGTAAACATATTGCAAGGATGCCTTCGATGCGGAGGCATCCCTGCAATATACTCAGAGCAGCTGGAAGCGATACCGATCGCTTCCAAGCGCTCTGTGAAATGCGGGGCACCTTTCTGGTCAAACCCGGATGTTGCACCTCGGGGAGCGATCACAAAGGGGCCCCGGCACTTCTGTCCGATTGCACGGATGCCTGGACTCCCAGGCAGCGTGCAATGGCCCTGGAGCTGCTGGAACCAGGACGTCCATGTACGTCAGCGGGTCTAAAGAGACCCGCGGCGTGACGTACATGGTACGTCCGCGGTCTCTAAAGGGTTAATATAGGGTTTTTTTAAATTTACTTTATTTTAACAGACGGTTTTTATTATTATTCATAGGACCTTATATATTAGTTTCAGGCATTGTCATGCAGTCGTTTTTTTGCAAGCGGCTTTTAAAAGTTGCAGTGTTTTTTTTTTTTTACCCTATTCATCGGCTTGTCAGCTTCTTCCGGCGGCTAGTCGGTGCTCTGTTCGGCAGATCATCGGCTTTGTTCGGATGCGTTTAGTGGTTTGGCAGCGAATCGTCGGGTGCATTCAGCTTTTTTTCAGTGGTATATCAGATTGCTTTGAATATTTTTCGTTGGTTTTGCGGAGGTTCTTTTGAGTTCGAATCGGCGGTTTTGCGGCGGGTTTTGGGTTGCGGTGGAATTTCGGTGCTCTTTGAATAACCGATTTGATCTATATTTATATTCTCTTTGAGGTTGAATAAAACTGTTTGGTGAAAGTAAAAAGACTTAAAGAAATGAATAAGAATTTGGATATCAATACTTGGAATGTTTGTAAGCGCTGGAATCACGAATGGCTTTGTTTGTTTAATAAGGGATGTACAATTGTTCATGGGGTATGGCACCAATGACATCACCATAGTGACACATAGCTGCTAAATTCTAAGAACAGTGTCACTTATTACTATTTATGTTATTATTGTTACTTTTGGGAAGTGAACTTCATTCAACACACTATTATTATTTTTCATTGATAATCTTTAATCTGCAGTCCATGAATTACAAAGTATAGTCCTTTAAGGCTCAATGATTTTTTTGTATCTGTAATGTTGCATTTTATATAATGTTTTTTCTAAAGTGTATTACTCTGTAACAGCGACTTTCCTTTCCCTTCTTTATATTCTCTGTTTTTTTCAAAGAATTTATAAAACAGTTTAGGTTTCTTTATGTAATAGAAACATAGAAACATAGAAAAATGTCGGCAGATAAGAACCTTTCGGCCCATCTAGTCTGCCCAATTACATGGATACTTTACCTGGATTTATCTTTTGTTTAGGATAGCCTTATGCCTATCCCATGCCTGCTTAAATTCAATTACTGTTTTGGCCTCTACCACTTCTACTGGAAGGCTGTTCTATGTATCCACCACCCTCTCAGTAAAATAATGCTTCCTGATGTTACTTTTAAACCTTTGCCCCTCTAATCTAAGACTATGTCCTCTTGTTTTGCTACTTTGTTTCCTTTTAAATATACTCCCTTCCTCTACCTTGTGGATTCCCTGTACGAATTTAAATGTTTCTATCATATCACCTCTGTCTCGTCTTTTTAATGGAGATATTCCCTGGAAATCTGATGGTTCTCTTTTAGTTCGGTCTTCAAATGTTAAAGGTCTAAGACAGAAGATCTTGATCCCCCCCACCCCAAAGCCGATGAATGTTATTGAGAAGAACCAGACTGAAATAAAGGAATTCCTGCTCCAGGGATTTCAAAATCTCCAAATAGTTAACCATGTGCTGTTTGTGATTTTCCTTCTCCTCTATATCCTGACAGTGTCCAGTAACCTGCTCATTATCATATTGGTGGTAAGTAATGGTTCCAAGCCTGAGATCCCCCATGTATTTCTTCCTCTCTGTTATCATTGACGGATATCTTGGTCAGTACAAATATAACTCCAAACATGCTCCGTCTTCTAATTAATGGAGGAAGCAGAATCTCTGTTATCGGCTGTATTACACAACTGGGTTTTCACAGTGCTTCAACTGCTTCAGATTTCATTCTTCTGGCTGTGATGTCCTATGATCGCTATGTGGCCATCTGTGACCCATTACACTATGTCTCCATCATGAACCTCAAGATTTGTCTTCAAATGGTTATTTCTTCTTGGCTTGTAGAGTTTATTATATCATTTGTATCTAGTGTACTTGGTTCTAAGTTACGATTCTGTGGTCCTGATATTTTTGATCATTATTTTTGTGACCTTGGACCTCTTCTGGAGTTGTCCTGTTCAGAACCAAAATCAGTTCAAATTGTTTTCTTAGTAGATTTTGTCATAGCCATACCTTTTGTCATGTTCCCATTTATATTCATAATTTTCACCTCCAGAATAAAATTAAACAAACTCGGGATCAGCTAGAAAATATAACACAAGCCAACAGAATGAATTAACCCTCAGAATGTCCTGGCTAATGTTTTTCTGTCTTAAATTATCTTTGCAAGGTCGAGACAATCACAAACACTTTATCCTATCTAGAATAGTAAATATCCTGAACACAGATCAGTCTCATTCTGGTCATGTGATCAAAGCAAAAGAACATTTTGTAACTGTATTAACCACTTGGCTGTTAAGGACATGCTCAGCATGTCCAGCCAAGCAGGGCTTTGATTGCGGAGGATGCGCTAAGTGCATCCTGTCATTGCAGCCCTCGATTGGCCGGTATTTCGGCTGATCACTGCGGCCTCCTGATGCGGGCTGACATCTTGGATGTCAGCCCAGCCTCCAGGACCCTGGCCGGCTGAATAGCGTCTTTGCGTTGGGCGCGATGACATCTATTTAAGGCAACCCCCGCCAGAGCAGGGAAAGTGCCTGAAAGGGAAGGGGTGAGAGGACCTCTCTCCCTTCCCATTAGTAGGGGACAGGTAAAAAAGGCAGGCACCGCTTGGAAGTGCACAGTCTGCACTTCTAATCAGTGCCTGCCTTTAACCCTTAGGGGCTGGATCGCGATTCGGTGCCAATCAATGCTGCATCGCGGTCCCCTCCCGGAGCTGGCCAACATCTTGGATGTCGGCCAAGCTTCCGGGATCTCCTCCTGCCTACTGGCATCATCACGTATGGACGCGATGACGTCAGTTTGGGAGTTAACATGTCCTAGTGGCGCAATGGTATTACTATGAATCACAATTAACCCTGGCCTAAAAGGCCCTTCAGGTGCTCGTACGGGAGCTTAGGATCTATATGTGTCGCCAGGAACCGTCAGGTCCCGAGAGACGTACAATGGCAATAGAAGTGCAATTAGCAGTCAATGTGTAAAATCACAGTACATAATTCAGTTAATGATAACAGAACCTAGAGACATGCAGGAATTGTGTGTAACAATAAAGTGCATGTGCTTATAAAAAATGTTCCTTAGTAAAGTGCATACACGGATGGTGCGCTAAAAAACGCAAAGTGCTAATAGTTCCCTGGAGGGTTGAATAGTCACTAAGTCCTAGACCACAGTAAAGTGCACGTGCAAATGTGCAAAATGGGAAAAAAACAGGAAAAACCGGAGATTCTGTGGCCGCTAGTTGTTGCACGGCGTGTAGGCCGTGTTGTAGAGGTGTATGATCCACTGCCACAGCTTCTCTCCTCAGTGGATGGTTTATATAAGGGAAGATAGAAGGGAGAAAAATATTGGTACAGACCGTTTCATATATTTATGGTGAGAATAGAACAAGAATCTCACTCACAGATTACAGAGCCTAGTATGTCCCTGGCTCTGGGTTGAAGCGCCTTACACCAAATATAGGGTGGCGTGTCCCTTCTTTATTCTGCAGCTGGCCTCAAATGAGATACAAGCAGATAGACAGCACTCCCATAGCGGAACACATTAGGTAAAAGTGGCAATCAATTGATGGCTAATCAGTCTCACTCACCAATGTTGGAGCCTCGGTTTTCTCGGGCTCAGCTTGTGGGCATGTGGTACCACTTAGTTTGGTGTGTACCTCACCTCTCTCGCCTGGAACATCTGCCGCTCTCCTTCTTCGGCGTTTGTGTTCCACCACGTAGGAATTCAGGGTATAAGGCAAGATGGTAAGCTAAAAGTGCTATTGTGCAGCAGTTTAGGCAGTTAAATCAATCAGCCTAGTTGATTTAGGACATGTGCTAGGCATGGTACATGCATCAAGTTACCCTTGCGTAGGGCGGAGAGAAGGTTGCTGCCATTATCACAGACGACCATTCCCAGCTCAAGCTGGTGTTGCGTTAACCATCTCTGCGCCTGCCCCTGCAGAGCTGACAGAATTTCTGGCCATGTGTGGCTCCTGTCCACTAAACAAACCAGCTCAAGCACAATATGGCATTTTTTCCTGGAGCCATTGCGTATCCCCTGCCACGCATCGGTTTAACTGCCACTTCACCAGACACAGAGAAGCAGGAGGAGGAAGAGGTGGTGGAGCAGACAGACCTCATTTAAGCAGCTTTCTGGAGGCGTAGTGGATGAACAAGCTCCAGCACAGAGCTCCATCCTGAATCCCTCCCAGCTACAAGCAGAGTTACCCAGTGTGCCGTGAAGGAAATGTAACAGCCCTGTCCATGCTTGCTGGACCATGTGTCTAAAGTCATGTGCACCTTGCTGCTGACTGCCTTTCCCAATGACTGGATAACATTGTCTTCCACGTGCTGGTATAGTGCTGGAATGGCCTTGCGTGAAAAGTAATGGCATTTTGGAACCTGCCACTGTGGTGCAGCACATTCAGCAAATTCACGGAAGGGAGCAGAGTCCACCAGCTGGAAAGGCAGCAGCTGCAATGCGAGTAATTTTGCTAAACTGGCATTTAGACGCTGTGCTTGGGGATGGTTGGGACTATATTTTTATTACGCTGCAGCAGCTGGGGCAACGTAATCTGACTGCGTAAATATTCAGCTGATGGGATGCTGTCACATTCTGAGGAAGGACCTGGTACATCCATTACTGTAGCATCATCCCTGTCAGTGGAGGTTGTAGGCAATCACATGGCAGGACATATAGTGGGGGTAGAGACAGATGAGGAGGACCTATGCAAAGTGTTGTGCCAATGGGATGCATGGCAGGTGGTCATATGTCGCCTCATGCACGTGGTACCCAAGTGTGGGATGTCTTTCCCACGCTTGATCCTCTTCTGACATAGATTACAAAAAGCAACGGTGCGGACTGCTGCACATTTCTTAAAGAACTCCCAGACAGCAGACTTCCTGTACATGTGCTTTGAGACAACAGCGCTCTGCACCTGAGCAGCTGTGACTTCTGATACCTTGGACTGGCTACGGTTGCTCATAGAGGATGCTGTGCCTCATGTTTGTTGTGCCTCCTCCTAACTTGACTCCTCTGTTTGATCAGGCACCCAGGTGGAGTCCGTGACCTCATCATCATTGTCATCTCCCCCTATCTCCTCGTCACTGGAGCCAACTTGGCAGTATGCTGCAGCTGCTGGGGCAACATGAGTACCAGTTATTTGTGTGTCACTGGCACCCTATCCCTCTAGGTTGATTATACTCCCTTCCTCAGCCTCAGAGTTTGAATCAGAGCACTGTAGTTGCTGCGCATCCTCAAGCAGCATGTCACTGTCATTGTAGTCAAACATTTCAGCTGACTCCTCCCTGTATGTTGGTGAGGCTACGGCAGGCATAGCTGTGGACATGGAGGCTGTATTAGATGCTTTGGCAGCTGATGTGGACTGTAAACCAGTACAAGCCTGGCTGGCAGAGGACCCGGAGGATGGGGATGGCCTGGTTAGCCAATCCTGCAAATACTCTGTATTTTGCTGCTGCTTAAGATGGCCAGCACCAGTTAGAAAGGACAAGCGTGCCCCTGCAGAGGATGCACCATGTCCACGACGAACAGGGGCACAGCCTTTCCGACACAGAGGCTGCTTGCCCTCCTATCTGTGTCTGGGAGCGTCTGCCTGTCCTTTTTGGTCTTTCTGACTTGGTGAGTGATATATAGATTAAAGATATGCAGAACTCTGATTCAACTCTGGTATATAGTTTAAAGATATTCGGAACTCTGCCTTTAATTCAGCGATTTTACTGATATTTTCCCTGCAAGGCTGCCAATGTCCTCTACTCTCTCTCTGATTCACTTCCTCTCCTGCAGGCTGCAACACCCTGATACCTGGCAAGACACAGATTCAACTCTGAATAGATAAACAGATGAACTCTGATTAAACTGTGTTATTGTATGGTATCTAGAATTAGATTAAAGATATACAGATTTTCCAGAACAATGCTATAAATCAGTGATACACACTGTCCCTGATAGCCTGGCTGTGCTAAAACAGATTCAAATTTGCTGAACTGTGATATAATTTACTGGTACACACTGATAACAGGCTGTGCCAAGACAGATTCTAATTTGCTGAACTGTGGTATAACTCACTGATACACACTGTCCCTGAAAGCCTGGCAGTGCCAACACAGATTCAAATTCCCAGAAATCTCCTACAACTCACTGAAACACACTGTCCCTGATAGCCGGGCAGTGCCAACACAGATTCTAATTCCCAGAAATCTCCTACAACGTCACTGATACACCCTAACAGAACAATCTCCTCTCCTCCCTGATTCACTCCTGCAAACACACACGCTGTGGCTGCAGGCAGGGAAGCCCTATATAGTGTGCTGCGGGACTTATCTCTGTGAGCCCATGATTGGGCAAAATTTGCCCAATCAGGACTCTGAGCCGTGATTGGCATAGTCTTGCCCCTGTGTTGCACCTGACCTGTGATCAAGTGCAAGGCTGTAGCCAATTACAAGCTTCAGGCCAGTGGAAAAGTGCATTGTGGTCCATTGTGGGTGAACATGCGGCGAACACAAGGAAATGTTCGGAGTTCGACGAACAGCCAAACGGGCGATGTTCGAATCGAACTCCGAACAGATCCGAACCGAACGCTCATCCCTATTCTCTGTCTCTCTGGGAAACCTCATTTCTTCCTATGGACTCCAATATCACCTCTATGCTGGCGACACCCAAATCTATCTTTCCTCCCCCGATCTCTCTCCTATCGGCTCTCTCAGACTAGATGACCTCCTCTTTCTTAAAGTTTAATCTTTCTAAAACTGAACTTTTTATCCTCCCTCCCTCTAAAACCAAGATTCCTGCACCTATTTCCCTTCTGGTGAATGGTGCCACCATTACTTCTACCTCTTGGGCTCGTTGCTCGGTGTCCTCTTTGACTCTGAATTCTCCTTCACTCCTCACTTTCAGTCACTAACCAAATCTTGCTACTTCCACATAAAAAAACATTGCTCGTGTCCGTCCCTGTGTTAATTAGGACTCTGCTAAAACACTCAACCAGGCTCTTATTATCTCCCGCCTTGACTACTGTAA
The DNA here is from genome assembly GCA_009667805.1 of Leptobrachium leishanense. Lineage (NCBI taxonomy): Eukaryota > Metazoa > Chordata > Amphibia > Anura > Megophryidae > Leptobrachium > Leptobrachium leishanense. The sequence goes on from CM019065.1 coordinate 7,305,644, forward strand.
TCTCCTTCTCTCTTGCCTTAAGAGGTCCCAAATTCTCACTGGGACAGATTCTCACACAGTGTGTCGTGAATGCCTGTGGTAGGCTCATCCACCTCACCTCTTGCATCTCTCGCACCGCGCCCCTTTGTCAATCTCTGCATTGGCTTCCTTTTTCCCTTACAATCCAATTACAAATATTGGTGCTCACATACAAAGTTCTCCATAACCGCGCCCCTGCCTACATCCCCTCCCTTATTAGCAGTTACATCCCTTATGGACTACTCCCCTCTTTCAAAGATCTGGTGCTATCGGCTCCACGTACCCGCACCCCAAACTCCCATCTTCAAAACTTCTCCCGAACTGCCCCTTTTCTATGGAACGCCCTCCCCTGCAACTTTGGACTCTCTCCTTCTCTACAGTCCTTCAAGAAGTCTCCGAAAACACAATACTTTAGAGAAGCCTATCGGCTCACTCCATATCCTCAACTGTACATTTCTTGCAGCATCTTCCCACCCAGCCCCCCATGCACTACATTACTTCAGGTTATCTATTTTCCCTCACCTAGTGTGTCACCCATCTCCTCTTAGTTTGTAAGCTCTTAAGCAGGGTCCTCTCTCCTACTGTTCTGTGTGTTTAATTTGTATGTATAGTTGTTATTCTGTCTCACCCATTGTATAGCACTACGGAACTTGTTAGCGCTTTATAAGTACCTGTAACTGTGAGATATATTGCTGTGCAAATCTGAGATGTGCTGATAATTACAACAACATTTTTATGAGTTTGATTGCTGCATATATTATATATTGAATCCAGGACATACTTGAAAACGACAGAAATCTCAATGTATCCTTCCTGGTAAAATACTTTATTAATAAAAAAATATATATATATATCTCCACACTTCAGTCATTTTTCCAATCCCTACCTCACCTACTGTTTCAGAACACCCCCTCGACTTTGACTCGCCTGTCAGTAATTTCCCTTGAATGCCATATCACATCCCTTTCTCATTCCCCAGCAGAAGCCAGTTCCAGATTCCTCCATCCTCCTTATACTGGATGTTACTGCAGTGTCTCTCCAGCTCAGTATCACTCCTGTCTCTTTCCTGCCCTGGGCTTGGTTTCAAGTCAGAAAGCTGGAAACCAGAGCTTCATTTAAACTATGGTTACATGCTTTTTGACCTGAAGCGATGTTCAGAGACATGCATGCAATTTCAAAAGGCCAAATGTTCCTCACTATACATGGTACCTGTGATGACTGATAGCTTGATTTAATTAGATCAGAGGGAATATCGAAAACATTATCAGACAGTTTATAAGAGTATTCCTGAACCGAGTAAAAGGTGCTTTCGGATGCTGGACAGCCCACTCAAAGTTATGTTTTACCAAAACACTCCAGTATTTGGTTGATACTCATGTTCATGGCTCTGATGAGCTTGCGGATAGTCGGAAGAGACCACAAGTAGCGTTATACTCTCTTCAAATTATGCTCCCAAACAAACTTTCCAATATCCAGGTAAAACCATGGATTTGTCCAGTTGTAAAGGACAGATCTATCCCATTTCTTGCAGCTGAGTCCCTCCACAGGGGCAAGAGGAAGAAAATGGAAATGGAGTTGCCCACAGAGCCATACCAACGGTCCCTCGGCATTCTCCACACACAGCAGCATTCAAAGAAGATCCTCAACAGGGAAGAGATGTCCAGGATACCATTCTAAGGTTCCTTGTACATCACCTGTCACTTCACTGGCATCCAATTGATGAAGCTGGCCAGGGAGCCAGCGAAACGCGTCTTGGAGACCCCTATGCCCACTTTTAAAGACTTTTTTACCTCCTATGGACTTATGTTTTTTTTTACTTTCTAACTTTTTAAAAATATTTTTATTTTTATTTTATCTTTGATTGCGTTATTATTTGATGTGAGCTGTCTTAATAAATTTTTGCACAAGTCAACCTCCTGCTGCATCCAGTTGCCATCTTTTAACATCGCCAGCAACCAGTAGGCACCGTATAAAGGGAAGCCTTCTGCAGTATCCTGGACGAGAAGATTCAAAAGACAAGGCACGAAGGAGCAGATACAAAGAGTATTTCTGGGCAGAGCGCAACAGACAGAGCAGCATCCATCACCGCACTAGCGTAAGTGTACCAATCCTTACTCTCTGGTTTATCTGACAGACGCGGACGTATCCTTAATCCCCTCTTTCTTTCTTGGAGGAATTTTGAAGGGACGAGAGGAGCGGAAGCAGCCAAGACCGAAAGGACACACTCAATCATTAAGAGGAAAATTATTATTATTTTTTAATTATTTTTCTTTTCTCTTTTATGCAACACAAAGACTGATTTATTGTGCTTTTTAGAGACTGAGATTCATCACCCCCGAAGCCAGGGGGCGTATGTTTGTATCAATATAAAAGAGTGATTTATTGTGATTTTTAAAGACTGTGTTTCATCACCCCCGAAGCCAGAGGGCGTATGTTCTTAATATGAATATTTACACTTTTTTCTATACTCGGTTTTAATTTTTTATGGTACACAAAGCTGTTAAATTAGCATTGCTATACCTCATTATATTGTTGAAATTCCTTAAGAGCGATTACACCGCTACTTTAACAGACACGACTAGCGAGTAGCGCCTGTCACTTCACTGAGTCCATATTCGAGTCCCAGATGAAGTAGATGATGGCCTTGGATATCGCCCTGAAGACCGTAGTCAGTAAGGGCCAGGCATGTACCACATACTTCAGCATTCTGCAGCAACAGCTTATTCCCGTCAATGCGGTAATTCTTCGGAGGCTCCACAATTCAAAATTTTGGATGACCTTTGATATCCACTCCTGTCAGGTTTTCAGAGCTGCTCTTTTGCCACTGAACCAGATACCCAGAATCTTGATGAAGCACATCTGAATATGGGGTCCCTTGTCACATCCCAACTACCGAGGAGCATAGTCTCAGACTTCCCAAAGTTGACAATAGCTCCTGATGCTCTGCTGAAGTAATTTCGGGTCCAGGTCCGCTCTCTCAAGGATCTGAAATCTACGTAGAAGATGGCATCATCGTCCATGTAGAGTAAGCACTTCAACTCCTTCTTCTGTCTGCCTGGCAGGTTAATCCCTCTGATCTCTGTATTTGGTCTTACCCTTGTGGTGAAAAGCTTTATACCACACAATGATGAGAGAAGGCAACCTTGCCTGACCCATGACAGGAAGTGGAAAGGGTCAGTTTTCAACCCATTCAGCAGTACAGTGCAACAGATGTCATTACGAATGAGCTTTACATAGGCACAGAATCGTTTGCGTAGACCTAACCTGTTCAAGTAATCCTTGATAAAGTGGATCATATCCCTAATGAGAACAAGGCTAGCTCAGAGATTTAGCAGCCAGATATGTTACAGGTCTAGTTTGAGCCCATCACATTCCTTAGGTGGGTGGCAAGGACCTTGGTAAGTCTTGTAGTCCACATTTGGCAGAGAGATGAGCCTCCACTTTTTCAGCTCACTCCTCTCCCTCTTCTCTTTATACAAGATCAAGATCATATCCTACCTAACCAGGTCTGTGCCAATGAGGTCCCAAAATGCTAGTATAGCTAAACTGGCAGATTGTCCCTGCTCAAGTTCTTTAATTTCTCAAAAGATTCAACAGCAGAGAGCAGCTCTTCCATGTACAGAGGGGCATCCAACAGGTCTTGGCCTTTAGAATTGATTGTCCTCATAAAATCTAACAGGAACGTTTCAGCAGCTTTTCCGTCACTGTTCTGGAAGTAAAGGACACTGTAGTAGTCATAGACTACCTTTGTGACCCCTTCCTTCTCTTGCTGTAGCCTACTGTTTGCGACCCTGTGCTCAGACAAACGGGATTTGAGTCGACTAGAGCTTTTTCAAAATGAAATAGTTGAATTTCTCTCTCTTTTCTATATTCTGCACCTTGGACAAAAAGATGATTTGTTTGGATTGCTCATCATAGTGTCTTTTCAGGCCATTCTTGGTACCCTCCAGCTCCTCATGAATATATTCTGACCACCGTGTTGGAGGGCCATCAAGACTTAGTCTTGAAGCCTGGACTGTAGTCTCCTGCAGTCCCTTTTTCTCACATTTGCAAGTTATCTGCCTTTTGCTTAGAAGAAACTGTGCAGCCTAAACTACAGCTATGTAAACTCCCACCATATGGCAATGTTGGAGAACACAAGATTGTCCTAGTTCCATCTGGCATATGCACTGCACGGTTCTGCCACTGTCTCATTCTTCTGGAGCAGAATGCAGATTTACTGTCAGGACTGAGATTCAGGGTGAAACCCCTGTCCTATAGTGCCTTTCGGCTTCACACCCCTTTATCCGGAAAGTACCATGGACCCTTGGAGGCCTGGTAGTAATTTACCTCCCAGGAGCTGAACTCAAAGATGTTCCTAGAATGCACCGAGTCATCAGACCAGCAGCAAGTATATAGTTTATGGGTTCTGTACCGATGGAGCCCAAGGCATCCTGTAAGGATGCTTCCATCATCATCTCTGCAAGCGCACATCAAACTTGGCAGAAGAGATCATGATACGGTCTCCTTCCTCTATTTGGAAGCTGAAATCAATGCCTAGCCCTACCACCCTAAGTGCGTGCAATGTCCGTAGGCTCTGGAATAGTTGTAGCCACTGTCCTTTTTCTAGTGAGGGGTGTACAGAGATAAGCAGAACTGGATCCCCAGCCCAAGTGCCATCTTCAACCAAAAGGCACCTGCAGATGAGCTCTCAGATCAAGTCCACTGTGAATTGCCTCGCGTTCCAGGTATGAGACTTGTGGTGCCAGTTGACCTGCACCCATTCCCTGCTGACTCCAAAAAGAAGGGCCATGAGGCCAGTCTCTGGCCAGGTGATGAAATGACCTAGAGAAAGGGATAGCACCCTCTTACAGCATACAGTATATACATCACAAACCTGAGAAGAGAGAAAGGTTAGTACAGCCTGTCTCCTAAGCCTATCGTTAATACTCTTACCAGTGATGGGAAAGACAAAAATCAATGCCATAATTCCTTGGGAAAAAGAGAAAAGTAAAGGTCAAACTTACATGTTACCATCCTCCCAGAGGTGGGGAGGTTCTCCATCTCTTTGGTATGTGACCCCTGTCTGCGGAGTTGTGGAGTCAAAGTACCACTCTAGATCTTTGAGACCTGCATAGTCTTTGTTCACAATGTTGTCCATGTCATCTGTTGTTTCCCTCACCACTCTGTGGAAATGTTCCTCTGGAATGACGTCTTGAGAGTAACTGCTGGGAGAGTCTGATGGTCAGACTTTCTATACTGCTGTCTCCTTTGTAGGGGTGGGGTCATGTTCTATATCATTTTGGTTGTGTTGTGTCATCTTCTGAGATAACAAAGCTTTTCCAAAGTTTTTCAAGAGCTTTAACTTTCCAGTTTCCTATCATCCTTCAACAAAGAATTCCAAAACTGATTGCCTTTCTATATAGCCTGAGCCCCTAGACTGCCTTATATCCCCACCTACACCAATTTTACCTAAAGACCGTATCTTAGTCTCTGACTGTACACCTCATTTTTAGGTCCTCATTACTAGAAAGTATCCAAACTGTCCAAAATCAGGCTCCTCAAGATAAAATATATGGGTAGAAATCAGTACACACCGAAGAAGTAACCATGTATCTTTCCCATAAAGTAGCTGGTCACCTTGGTATACGCCTTCCTTGCCTAAAGATGGGCATGATCACTTCTAACAGTGTTTAAACATGATGAGTTAAAACAGTCAAAATGAGCTCAGCACCCTGAGGTGAAATGGCTCAGCAGTAGGGATGAGCCGAACACTCCTGTTTTCGGTTCACATTCGAACTCGAACAATTTCAAAAGTTTGAGTTCGAACTCAATGCAAGTCAATGGGACTCAAAAGTTCAATTTTTAGAGTGCCCTCCAAGAGGGCATATATGTAAGATATTTGCCATAAAAGGTGTATGGGGGTCTGGGTAGTGCCCTGGGTGACAGGAAACAAGGACAAAAAGTAAAAAAAAACGTTTTTAAAGGGACAGTGAGCTTTCCATGAAATAAGGGTTAAAAATAAAAATGAAAAATTCCTTCAAATATCATGCCTAGGAGGTCCCCATAAACTGCCCGTGAAGTGGCGGATTTGTAGGATGTATAGAAACATTTAAAAACAAAAAAAATACATTTCAAATGACGGTAAATGCTTTACCTTTAATCTATTCAAAAATAACTGCTTGGGGCGGCAGCCTGTATGGAAAGAGGAGACATTTTAGGACACACAGTACAAGTTTAGTGATTTTTTGGCTAAATTATGGTGAAACTTATGCAGGCTTTGGATGAAAGTAACAATAGGTGCTTTAAAATTGGGCCTTTAGTGTCGGCAACAGTGCCTTCACACCGTAACCCTTTTGTGGTATTGTGGAAGAGTGCAGGGTTGGACTATGAGGTCCTATATTAAAAAGATATGAATCTGGTAAAGGCGTCAGTGCACCCAAATATTGTGCCTTTGGTGGCAGCAAGTGCCTTCACACCGCAACCCTTTTGTGGTATTGTGGGAGAGTGCAGGGTTGGACCCTGCGGTCTAGACATGTGTATTAGTTTTAGTACTAAAACAATTTAGTCCAATTTGAAGGAACAGTTCCCTTCCGTCTGTCCTGGCTCTCCAGACACCCCTTCGTTGTGGTCAGCCCAGCTACTGGGAGCGCTGTCCTCAGTGCCTCGAGCGACTTGACCTGCCTGCTTCTGTTCCTCTGCCCTGGAGCTGTTAGGAATCTCCAGAAGGCCGCTCTCTGCCTTCTGAGGGTGAGTGTGGAGTGTAGCGTAGTTTGTAATAAAGACACCAGGCGCGGCTGTATGCTTTAAAACAGGATTCTCTCTCTCTGAGCTGTGAGAGTTCTCTCACTTTTTAATGAACAACCACCATTTATGCTGAAGTCCAACAGTCATAATATGCATACCCATACTAATTACTAGTCATAATTTACATACCCATACTAATTACATTAAGTCAGTTATTTACAATAAACATTCTTTACATTCTTTAGCCTTTCAGCTCACACAACATTTGTATATCCATTGTTCTAGCACATCAGATTAAACACACACTATCAGAGATCCCTTGAATTAAACATGCAGCTAGATAATGGGAAAAACCCTGGTGCATAAATTACACAGCAGTAAAGCTTGTTTACTGTATACACAAAAACACATTTACCTACAGGAATATAAGTATATTTAAAACCAAAGCTATGCCATTTTACACTAAACTAAATTAAACTAAAACCAAACGATGTAAAATATATTTAAAAACACACGATATAAATGAACATAAAGTCTCTTGGGGTTTGAAGCATGGAGCGTTACATCAGCTCCATGACATCCAAATTTGGGAATAATTTAGTTTTCGTATGACTCAAGAGATACGAAACTGCTCAGTACAAAAAACGAAAGAAACTAAAGTAAAATGCACTACATTTTAGTTTCAGTCCTGTTTGTGATATTACATTGAGTGAAGGAGACCAGTAATAAATGCAACATCGCCAAGCTACAGAAAAGGTTTGTATGCATAATCCTTCCCGACCCCTACCCGAAAATCTGACAGTGATAAAGCTCCAGAATACTAGGCTTGTGCACCGATTTTTTTTTCGGTTCGATTCGGTTCGATTTGTTCGGATGTTTAAACTTTTCGATTCGGCTCGTTTCGACCGATTTCTGTTTCGATTCGGTTCGGATCGTTTTTCGTGTACATTTTTTTTTCGGAACATCGACCATTTTTCGTATTTTCGTGTCACTTTGCTCGTTTTTTGTATCGACTTTTCGGAAATTTCGGAAATCTTCGTTTTTTCCGAACGTCTGTTCTCCTCGTTTCAAAGTGTCTACGATAATTCTGGCGATTCTATCGTGGTTTTTTTTATTAAATAAAGATCCTTTTTTTCTTATGAATAATTGAATATACATTTCACAACTTTATTTAATCATATTAAAATGGTATGAAAGCCAAGGAACAAAAAAAATGAACAAAACGATTAAAAAAATGCTAAACTGACCCGAATGCCACAAGAAACAAGTGATACGCATTTACAAATACAAAATTTACAGAATCAGCGATATAACCGATAATAGTTAAATATACGATGTCCAGAATTACCGAAATGGAACCGAAATCACGAATGGAACCGAAATCATGAATAGAGCAAAAATAAATTTCGATTTGACACATTTCAAGTCCATTCAAAAATTCCGAAATTTTTTCGTTTCGGCTCGGAAAACTTTTCGGATCTGCCATTTTCGGATCTAAAAATTTTCGGAAAATCGTCCGCATCCGAAAACACGAATCGGGAAATTTCGGGAAAATTCCGAAATTCCGAAACCCGAAACGCACATCCCTACAGAATACTCACTCGCAGCACAGACAGCCAGCACAGGAGAGGAAACCTTTACTTAACCCTTCAATGTCTATGAGGCAGACAAGATGATAAAAGCAGCTGGAGAAGGAAAACATTCAAATAAATCACACTGAAAGCTAATGACAGAGGATGGCTGGATAGTAAAAACCTCTTTATAACAAGCAGCGCTGGGAGAAGAGAGGAACTTTATAAAACATGTGTTATCTCCCCTCCCACTCTGCATAATAGGGGCTTAGGTCTGATACATTTTATATTATCCAGGAGCACTATCCCCCTTTCCTCATCTATAATACACGTTTTATATAAAGTCCCTCTCCTCTCCCAGTGCTGCTTGTTATAAAGTTTTGTTTTACGTCTGATACATTTAGTATCCAGCTCTCACAGTTACTCTGTCATTATGAGCCTTCAGTGTGATTTATTTGAATGTTTTCCCTAGATTTAACGTGCTTTATTTTATTATAAAAATCAATTTACACCAGTCATCTCTTCTCTGAGCTTTCAGACCGATTTACGTTAATATTTTCCCTCTCCCCTGCTTTTATATTCCTGTGTCTCCCCCCACAGAGATACAAAGTTTAAGTAAAAGTTCTCTCTTCTGTGCTGGATAAGCATTGCATTCCGAAGTTCTGCACCCTCCACATGCCAATGCAGTAGGATGTTTTATACAGAGAGGGGCATTAATTAATGCAGGAGGATGTTATCTACATTATACAGAGAGGGGTATTAATTAATGCAGGAGGATGTTCTATACATTATACAGAGAGGAGTCTTTTATTTTTTAGCCCTTTAAATCCAGTGGCTGTGAGTGCTGATTTCGGCTGCTTGTTATATTATCTCTCAGTACAATGTATCAGGCTCAGCTGTTATAGTAACTGACTGTAACAGCGCTCAGAGTTTCAGTAAAACAAGGAAATAATATTGTTCTAACCTCTTATATATAAAAATATTATTTACTAGTTTTACTGAAACTCTGAGCACTGTGATGAGCAGCAGTCAGTTACTGTAACAGCTTTGCCTGACACATTGTGCTGAGAGTGAGTGATTCTGTAACAAGCAGCGATCTCAGCCCTCTGAGGAGCCACTACAATAGTAATTGTATCCACTGGTTTTCGGATGAATGAAATTAGTTTTCATACTAAAGAACTGAAAATGAATTTCTTTAGCAACTAAATAAATTGCATTTTAGGACTAATCCATTAGTTCAAAATGAAATTTTGTGCTGTGCACATGTCTACTGTGGTCCAATATTAAAATGATATGAATCTGGTAATATAGGCGTCAGTGGCAGTGCACCAAAATATTACTGCGCTATAGTGTATGGCAGGATGGAAGCGCACCAGCAGTAACAAGCAGCGGAATATACCAGACAGGGGCACAGAGCGAGAGTAGTTGTTATAACAAAACCAGCTCAACAATGTTTAGGCACTAGTACTGCGCTACTGTATATGGTGAGAACTGGCACACACCAGTCCCGGCGGCTCCGCGTCATCACGCCGCGCCCTGCCCCCTGATCACTCACAGCTGTGCCAGGTGCCGCCGGAGCTCCTGGCATTCGGCCAGCTGGCAGCACCATGCATCCGGGGCCCCCCCGATCGCCACCCGAGGCCCTGGATGTCACAATATTACAATCCAAACGCAAACGGGTTAAGTAACCAAATTTGGAAGAAGAAGAATTAATGCAGCATATGAATCCTCAGACTGCCGGGCAGCACCTTAAGGCCCGGTTCACACCTAGGTGTTTTACAGCACGTTCCTGCATGCTGTAAAATGCATAAACAGGGAAATCCCATTATTTGCTATGGGACCCGTTCATACCTGGATGTTTTAGGCTGGGGTCAGACTAGCGCACTTTTAACGTGCGTTCTGGCGCACATAATTATGGCCGCACTAGCAGCAGATGACGGGCAATGACGGCCAATATACGATGTACGGCCGCACAAAAGTCCGGCCGTGCAACGCAAGTGGAATTTGAACGCATTTTTCTGAGAACGCTGAACCGCTAGTACTGACGTACTGAGTGCGCAGCTGCGGCATAGCGGCATGTGTGCGTGATTAGGAGATGTCAGACACTGCTAATGTCCGGCCTACATAACGTCCAGACGCAAAAAGAGTTTTATTGATGACCTGTACAAAATCACGCCTGAAAATGCGCGTCGTCTGACCGTTTTTGCGCATTCCGTGAAAAAATACGTCAATGCGTTCGGACGCACTTTTTCACGTTCGCGGGGAAAAATGCTTTCGTCTGACCCTAGCCTTACAGCGCGCAGGAACGCGCTGTAAAATGTCCTACGCCCAAAGAAGTACAGTACGCTGCAATGCGCATTTGCATGTTTTTTACGTTTGCGCGATACGTGCGTTAAAAAACGCACGTACTGCGCATGTAAAAAAAATGCAGGTGTGAACCCATCCTTACAGTGTAATTAATGCAGCATATGATTCCGCACACTGCCGGGCAGCCCCTCTACAGTTTGTGGATCCAGGAATCAGGTGAGTATTAGAAAAAAAAAATAGTTTTATTTTATGTTGCTGGGGACATTTAAAAATGTCCTCGGATTTAATTTTTTTCAAAAAATGTGTCGCCTTACCTTAGCCTGGTGGTCAGTGGGGGCTCCCTGGATCCTGGTTGGGCGGAAGGGGGGTCTGCCGTGGCTCCCTCCCTGGAGTCCCTGCGCCACCTCTCTGCCACATGCACCCTGCAACCTGGATCCTGGTTGGGCAGAAGGGGTGTCTGCCGTGGCTCCCTCCCTGAATTCCCTGCACCACCTCTCTACCACATGCACCCTGCAACCTGGATCCTGGTTGGATGAAGGGGGGGGTCTGCCGTGGCTCCCTCCCTGGAGTCCCTGCCGTGGCTCCCTCCCTGGAGTCCCTGCGCCACCTCTCTGCCACATGCACCCGGCTAGCCAGCCCGCACAGTCGCAGCTCTGTAATCTTGCGGCCACATGCTCCTCAAGTCAAGGGGTCCTTGGGAGGGAGGCTCCGGTGGGCTGCCCTCTACAGTGCCTGATTTAGAGGGCCTCGTCTGCGTGATGTTTTAGTAACAAGAATGTTTTATCCCATAGGCTTCAATGTTAAAAATATTCCGTTTTAATCCAATATCTAATAAACCATTGCTTATAAAATTCTGAAGTAAAGAGTCTCTTTATTTTTAGATTTTTTAGGATTTTTTTAAGCATTTTCGTAAAAAAAAAATATTTCTTTCGAACTTTTGGTGAACACCCCAAAAAGTTTGAAGTTCGCGAACTTTCGAACTGCCAAAGTTCGAATCGCACTCCGAACCGATCGAACCGAACAGCTCATCCCAACTCAGCAGTAAAGGTATTGTGAAAAATCATTTTAAAATAAAGGTAATACCAGCCGATAGCGTGAGACGACGAGTTGCGAGTGATGGCACAAAAACACAGTGATGGGTATAAAGGATCTATTATAAAATAAAAAGGATAAACAGAAGGACAAAACATTAAAACATTATTAAACTAAACCCTGGACATTGCAAGAACACAAAGACTCAGCATAGGTAAAGCGATATCCCATGGATCAACAAGAACAACATTCATTACCCATCCATATATGCACAGCACATGGCAAAGCCATGCTCTCAGGTGCAAGCCAAATCACAAAAGGGCTGACCCCTTCCTGGAACTCCTGGTTGAATGAAAATTCCATGCCCCCATCTGCATCCATTCTCTGACGCTCCTGCCAGCATGCTTCCTATGCTGCCCCTGTTCCTGCAACCTGCATTGTTAATAACATCATTCAGCAGTGAACCAGTTAAACACAAAGCACACGTAACACTCACTCAAAATAAATGTCTCCGTCCCAGATACTGCTTTGCTGTTCATTGCATCTCATTCCCTGACAGAGCAAGTTCACACTCTCTGTTAGTCCTGAGTTATCCAGCTTGTCTGAGACCCAAACCCTCTACATGTTCCTGATCCCCGGATCCCCACCATCTTACCAGATTCCAGCAACCTCCTCTCCCTCTGCAATATCAACACCGGTCAGTTTCTATTCATCCTCCATACTCCACCCTCCTGTCTGTGCAGATCACTTCACCCTGGGCTCACCACATCCTAATACCCCGGTGCCACCAATCATCCCCACGACCATGACAGAATGAAAAGTCCAAACAAGAGTGAGCCCGCAGTGCTACCCATCATAGTGGAGCTCATAAGCAGAGTCTACCAGGACCTGCTTAAACATCTAACCGACCTGGTTAAGGAGTTACTGCAAGGCAATATGGGCACCATGAAATTAGAAACAATATTAGTGTAGCGCTCCCATACCCCACAGATGGTATATGCACAATTCTCAAATATCTCACAAATAGTCTCAAGGGATTTTTTTTTTTCGGAAGGATTATTTTCTTTCCTTCTAAATCTATATAGGTGGAGTGCAACACGTCAAAATATCATCTGAAGTTCCTCTGTTTTTCAGACGTTGAGGATCTTCACCTTCCCATCAAATGTTCAAATCGACTCCATACTTAAAGACATTAAAAAATAGGATGTGCAGACTGTTTTTTAAAACGTGATAAAGCACATATACAGGTTGCACTCACCCAGTTGGATCCTCGACCAGGCTCTAGGTAATCAAGCTCTAAGGTTTTATTCGTCAGCCAAACTTTTTCAAAAAAGCTCTCAAGGATTCCAATAAAGTAAGGAATAAAATTTATTTCAAATAGTTGCTTGTTTTAACAATTTTATTTTAAATAAATTTTATTCTTTACTTTATTGGAATCCTTGAGAGCTTTTTTGAAAAGGTTTGGCTGACAAATAAAACCTTAGAGCTTGATTACCTAATGCCTGGTCGAAGGCTCCAACTGGGTGAGTGCAATCTATATATGTGTTTTATCACATTTTAAAAACAGTCTGCACCATCCTATTTTTTAATGTCTTTAAATATGGAGTCGAGGTTCTGGCAGTAAAAGGATCAGGAGTAGACATGTGCATTCGTTTTAGTACTAAAACGATTTAGTCCGAATTTTGGGATGATTTAGTTTTAGTATGACTCAAGAGATACGAAACTGCTCAGTACAAAAAACGAAAGAAACTAAAATAAAATGCACTACATTTTAGTTTCAGTCCTTTTTGTGATATTACATTGATGAGTGAAGGAAACCAGCAATGAAGAGTGCAACGCTACAGAAAAGGTTTGTATGCGTAATCCTTCCCGACCCCTACCCGAAAATTTGACAGTGAAAGAGCTTCAGAATACTCACTCGCAGCACAGCCAGCCAGCACAGGAGAGGAAACCTTTACTTAACCCTTGCATGTCTATGAGGCAGACAAGATGATAAAAGCATCTGGAGAAGGAAAACATTCAAATAAATCACACTGAAAGCTAATGACAGAGGAGGGCTGGATAGTAAAAACCCCTTTATAACAAGCAGCGCTGGGAGAAAAGAGGGACTTTATAAAATGTGTGTTATCTCCCCTCCCGCTCTGCATAATAGGGGCTTAGGTCTGATACATTTTATATTATCCAGGAGCACTATCCCCCTTTCCTCATCTATAATACACATTTTATATAAAGTCCCTCTCTTCTCCCAGTGCTGCTTGTTATAAAGGGTTTTTTACGTCTGATACATTTACAGGGTTATTCAAAGAGATTTGAAAAGTCACCGCACGTTCGGTGACTTTTCGTTCAATTCGGTTCCTTTTGCCGATCCCATTTTGGTGACCCTGCGGTGTATTCAGCAAGCACCACAGGGTCCCCGAATTGCAGGGAAAAGCTACCGCAAACCCTCAAAAACGAACCGTAAAACCCAGCGAATGCAAGCCGAAAACCCTCAAAAACATCTGGATTAACCTGCCGAAAACCACGGAAAAACCCGAGCAGGAGCCGATCACACACACCGAAGCCGCCGGAAAAAGCTGAGAAAGCCGAGACCGCAGACAGAGTGAAGTGAATAAATTAGGAAAACAGTTTGCATGAATGTTTGAAAAGTGAAACACTGTTTGCAAAGAAACTACTCAGCGAAAATGTCTGAAATTTACATACGAGGTCCAGGGAATGATAATAAAGAGGGCTGTTACAGAAAAAAGAAGTAAACTTAAAAAAAAACAAAAATGGACATTTAAAAAACATAAAAAATTAAGAAAAATGCTTAAAATATCCTAAAAAATCTATAAATAAAGAGACTCTTTACTGCAGAATTTTATAATGAACGGTTTATTAGATATTGAATTAAAACGGGAATATTTTTAACATTGAAGCCTATGGGATTCGACTGAATAAACTTGCCAAATTAAACCACCGAATGGCAGGGCATTTCGGGAACCTTTCACTGCTGGTTTGTGTTCTCTGAATAGCCGAAGCAGTGCTTTTACATGGGGTTTTCACTGCCCTCGAACAGGCAACGTATGTTCAGGCAATTCGTCAGGATTTGGCGAATTGCCTGCTCTCTGGATAACCGAATGGCCAAGAAAGGTAACCAAACGCTGATTTTCAGCATTCGGTTACCTTTCTCAAGCAATTCGGATCTCTTTGAATAATCCTGTTAGTATCCAGCTCTCACAGTTACTCTGTCATTATGAGCCTTCAGTGTGATTTATTTGAATGTTTTACCTGGATTTAAAGTGCTTTATTTTATTATAAAAATTTATTTGCACCAGTCATCTCTTCTCTGAGCTTTCAGACCGATTTACGTTAATATTTTCCCTCTCCTCTGCTTTTATATTCCTGTGTCTCCCCCACAGAGATACAAAGTTTAAGTAAAAGTTCCCTCTCTTGTGCTGGATAAACATTGCATTCTGAAGTTCTGCACCCTCCACATGCCAATGCAGTAGGATGTTCTATACAGAGAGGGGCATTAATTAATGCAGGAGGATGTTCTATACATTATACAGAGAGGGGTATTAATGGAGGAGGATGTTATATACATTATATAGAGAAAGGTATAAATTGAGGAGTATGTACTATACAGAGAGGGACATTAATTATTTCAGGAGGATGTTCTATACATTATACAGAGAGGGGTATTAATTAATGCAGGAGGATGTTATCTACATTATACAGAGAGCAGTATTCATTAATGCAGGAGGATGATCTATACATTAAACAGGGAGGAGCATTTTTCTTTTTAGCCCTTTAAATCCAGTGGCTGTAAGTGCTGAGATCTGTTGCTTGTTACATTGTACTGAGAGATAATCTATCAGGCTCAGCTGTTACAGTAACTGACTGCTGCTCATCACAGCGCTCAGAGTTTCAGTATAACAAGGAAATAATATTGTTCTAACCTCTTATATCTAAAAATATTATTTACTAGTTTTACTGAAACTCTGAGCGTTGTGATGAGCAGCAGTCAGTTACTGTAACAGCTTTGCCTGACACATTGTGCTGAGTGAGATAGACTGTAACAAGCAGCCAATCTCAGCCCTCTGAGGAGCCACTACAATAGTAATTGTATCCACTGGTTTTCGGATGAATGAAATTAGTTCTCATACTAAAGAGCTGAAAACGAATTTCTTTAGCAACTAAATAAATTGTGTTTTAGGACTAATCCATTAGTTCAAAACGAAATTTTGTGCTGTGCACATGTCTAATCAGGAGTCCAGGGTTTCAGGAGAGAGGTATGGAAAACAGGATGGACACGAAGGGAAGAAAGCAATCCAAGCCTGAACGTCACAGGATTGATCCTGGAAGTGATACGAAAGGGACCCAGGTATCAGGGACCCAGGTATCAGGGACCCTGTTTCTTGGATGGACAGGTGAGTTTCAGATGAGTAGTCGACAGAAGGACTAGATCCCCAACTTGGTAATCAGGAGTAGGGGAACAATGTCTGTAGCTTTCAATTTGTACCTGGCTTGTGCTTGAAGGAGGTTCTGTTTGGCGATACGGAAACCTTGTTGGAGATTAGCGACATGAGTAGCAGTGTCAGGCACCAAGGAAGAGGTAGGTAGATCAGGGATCGACGTGGGGTGATACGTCATATATTGGCGTAGAAGGGAGATGACTTGAATGAGTCGTGTATCTGTGAGTTGTAGGCATATTCGGCAGAAGGCAGTAGACATGTGCACAGCACAAAATTTCGTTTTGAACTAATGGATTAGTCCTAAAATGCAATTTATTTAGTTACTAAAGAAATTTATTTTCAGTTCTTTAGTATGAAAACTAATTTCATTCATCCGAAAACCAGTGGAAAGAATTACTATTGTAGTGGCTCCTCAGAGGGCTGAGATCGCTGCTTGTTACAGTATCACTCACTCTCAGCACAATGTGTCAGGCAAAGCTGTTACAGTAACTGACTGCTGCTCATCACAGTGCTCAGAGTTTCAGTCAAACTAGTAAATATAGTTTTATATAGAAGAGGTTAGAACAATATTTCCTTGTTTTACTGAAACTCTGAGCGCTGTTACAGTCAGTTACTGTAACAGCTGAGCCTGATACATTGTACTGAGAGATAATCTAACAAGCAGCCGATCTCAGTGCTCACAGCCACTGGATTTAAAGAGCTAAAAAAAAGGCTCCTCTCTGTATAATGTATATAACATCCTCCTGCATTAATACCCCTCTCTGTATAATGTATAGAACATCCTCCTGCATTAATTAGTGCCCCCTCTGTATAGATCATCCTACTGCATTGGCATGTGGTGGGTGCAGAACTTTCGGAATGCAATGCTTATCCAGCACAGGAGAGGGAACTTTTACTTAAACTTTGTATCTCTATGGGGGAGACAGACAGGAATATAAAAGCAGGGGAGAGGGAAAATATTAACGTAAATCGGTCTGAAAGCTCAGAGAAGAGTTGACTGGTGCAAATTTATTTTTATAATAAAATGAAGCACTTTTAATCTAGGGAAAACATTCAAATAAATCACACTGAAGGCTCATAATGACAGAGTAACTGTGAGAGCTGGATACTAAATGTATTAGACGTAAAAAAACCTTTATAACAAGCAGCACTGGGAGAGGAGCGGGACTTTATATAAAATGTGTATTATAGATGAGGAAAGGGGGATAGGGCTCCTGGATAATATAAAATGTATCAGACCTAAACCCCTATTATGCAGAGCAGGAGGGGAGATAACACACATTTTATAAAGTCCCTCTCTTCTCCCAGCGCTGCTTGTTATATAAAGGGGTTTTTACTATTCAGCCCTCCTCTCATTAGCTTTCAGTGTGATTTATTTGAATGTTTTCCTTCTCCAGCTGCTTTTATCATCTTGCCTGCCTCATAGAAATGCAAGGGTTAAGTAAAGGTTTCCTCTCCTGGGCTGGCTGGCTGCGCTGCAAGTGAGTATTCTGGAGCTCTATCACTGTCAGATTTTCGGGTAGGGGTCGGGAAGGATTACGCATACAAACCTTTTCTGTAGCTTTGCGATGTTGCGCTCTTCATTGCTGGTCTCCTTCACTCATCAATGTAATATCACAAAAAGGACTGAAACTAAAATGTAGTGCATTTTATTTTAGTTTCTTTCGTTTTTTGTACTGAGCAGTTTCGTATCTCTTGAGTCATACGAAAACGAAATTATCCCGAAATTCGGACTAAATCGTTTTAGTACTAAAACGAATGCACATGTCTAGAAGGCAGTAGATCGACCCAGTCATCCTGCAAGTGGGTGGTGAAGCAACAGAGGTATTGTTCTAAAGTTTGGTTCGTTTTTTCGGTTTGTCTGTTGGATTGTGGATGATAAGCAGAGGAAAGATTACGAGAGATGTGGAGGATGGAACAGAAGGCTTTGCAGAACTTGGCGGTGAATTTTGTACCTCGATCCGAAATTATGGAGTCTGGAATCCCATACAATCGAAAGATATGGTGGAAGAACATGGATGCGGTCTCTTTGGCTGAAGGAAGTCCTTTGGCAGGGATAAAGTGTGCCATTTTGGTTAGGTGGTCTACCACCAGCATGATGGAAGAGTGTTGTTGTGATGGAGGAAGATCAACAATAAAATCGGCAGAGATCTGAGACCAGGGATGATTTGGAACTGGTAAAGGAAGGAGGAGCCCCATAGGCCTAGTATGTGGGGTTTTGTTTCTTTGACAGACGGTACAAGATTTAATGTACTGTGTTATCATACTCGTCATTGAAGGCCACCAGAAGTGACATCTGACTAAATGTAGGGTCTTTGTTATTCCCGGGTGTCCAGACAACAGGGAGTTGTGGCAATGATGTAACGTGTCTAGTCTTGCTTGTTTGGGAACAAAGATACGTCCTTGTATTATATGGACGCCGTTGGGTGTAACTGGAAGAGACGTGTCAGTTGTTTGACGCTTTATTTTATCATAGAGTGGGTGGATGATTCCAAGGAAATGTTCTTTCTTCAAAATAGTGGGTGGTGGAGTAGGAGATGTAGGTGTATCATCATATCTTCTAGAGAGGGCGTGTGCCCTCCCATTTTTGGAACCAGGTCGATAGGTGATATGGAATTTAAAGCGATTAAAGAATAGAGCCCAACATGCTTGTCGTGGTCGTAACCGTTTAGCGGATTGGAGATATCCGTGGTTTCTGTGATCTGTTATCACTGTTACCGGATGTATTGTACTTTCCAATAGGTGGCACCATTCCTCAAAAGCCCATTTTATGGCTAGTAGGGATGAGCTGTTCGGTTCGATCAGTTCGGAGTTCGACTCGAACATCAGCAGGTCGAAAGTTCGCGAACTTCGAACTTTTTGGCGTGTTCAGTTTGAGTTCGAAAAAAAAACCAAGTTTGAAAAAAGTATAAAAAATACAAAAAAATCTAGAAATAAGGAGACTCTTTACTGCAGAATATTATAAGCAACGGTATATTAGATATTGAATTAAAAAATAATGTCTACATTCAAAGATTCTCACCTCTAAATGACCTGTGCTCTCAAACGGTATAAAAAACAGGTGTTTAATTTGTGTTTGGAAATAACATGTGCTTTTAATTAGTCTGGTCTAATGAATTTGATACATTGTCTGTAGACTGAGGGTGTCTGGAGGTGTCTCCTGAACATGTATCAAACAACACCTGTGCTTCTGAGAAGTGTTCATTTCTCTACTAAATGTTCCTCTGATTTGCTGTCTAATCCCTTAACCCTGCATTTCACTGCTGTGTGCTCAGCTCATTTTTCCGGCTTTCGCTCATCATGTTTAAACGCGATTTGAAGCCACATTTTATTAAATGACCCAGACATATTAGATATCGTTCTTTCCGGCAGACTCCGCAGATTCATAATATATCATTTTTATATGTATGCGTCATGTCCTGCCTGTATATTATGACTAAAAATGCAATAAAAATTGAATTTTTAATCATCTGCAGTGTGTAAAGTGTTTTTTTTTCACATTTTAGCACATGAGCGTTTGCAGTTATGTTTTCTATGGAGTGCGCTTGTACAAAAATTAGAAATGGGGACTTTTTACATTTTGTGGGGGGAATTACGTGATTTTTAGCAAACGCACCCCATAGAAAAAAATAATTAGTGCAGCATCATTGTTCACATTATAATTGAAATGTGAACAATATTGCTGCATTAATAAAAATAACACACAAGAAAAACATGTTTTTTTTATTATTATTATTTTTTACTTATACCTGGTCATGTTGGGTATCATTCGAAAGGCCATGCTCAGGCCTTTCGATTGACACCCTCCATGACCCCGTAGCTGTCACGGTTCTGGAGAATGAACCCCCTATCTCCACCAGGGGATTCCGGGCATCTAGGGGTTCCCCGGCTATCTGACGTCATCACGCTATGCGTGAGGACGTCAGGCAGTGAGGGGGGACCCAGGGGTGGAGCCGCCATCCAAGATGGCGGCCCCCACCGGAGCTAGGCCGCACTTCGGCGCCGCAAGGCATCTCTATACACAGCCCCATCAGCATCTCTATACACAGCCTCACAGCATCTCTATACACAGCATCTCTATACACAACCCCATCAGCATCTCTATACACAAACAGCATCTCTATACACAGCATCTCTATACACAACCTCACAGCATCTCTATACACAGCATCTCTATACACAACCCCATCAGCATCTCTAAACTCAACCTCACAGCATCTCTATACACAACCCCATCAGCATCTCTATACACAGCATCTCTATACACAGCCTCACAACATCTCTATACACAGTCCCATCAGCATCTCTATACACAGTCCCATCAGCATCTCTATACACAGCCTCACAGCATCTCTATACACAACCTCACATCATCTATATACACAGCCTCAGAGCATCTTTATAGACAACCTCACAGCATCTCTGTGAACCCTCATATGAACCCCCTATCTCCACCAGGGGAAGACACATCTCTTTGCAATAGAAGGAATAGAAGGAGACTTTGCCTGTGGACCATTGAATGTACGGGTCATGTTTACGTAACCAGGGTAGCCAGAGGATCACAGGGAATACCGGAGAAGACACTATGTCAAGAACAATCTTCTCTACATGGCCCGTACCCACACTCATTGTTACTGAAGTGGACTCTTTGGTAATTGGTCCTGATTGTAAAGAAGACCCATCAACCAGTTGGATTTTGATAGGTGTGATTTTATTGTGCAAAGGAATACCAATACGTAAAGCAATGATTGTGTCAATGAAACATCCGCTAGCCCCTGAGTCCACCATGGCCTGGAGGGGAATCGCTCTCTGTTGCCACTGTAACAAGATGGATATTAGTAATAGCTGAGTAACAGGTGATTTCAAGGTTGTAAGAGGAGAAATAATATGATGAGAAGTACCTCTTGAAGGCATGGCGGGACAGGCGTTAGCCTGGTGATTGGCCCCTCCACAGTACATACATAGGCATAGGCGTCTACGGCGGTCTCTTTCAGCTTGGGGTAAATAGCCGTCTACTAGACCTATTTGCATAGGTTCAGTGGGAGGTTCAGGTGCAGATACTGGGACGAGGTCTCTAGAGGTGACTGGAACGAGTGCTGTGGAAGTAGAGGGACGAGTATAGGTGCCATGAACGGAGGCAGTCAGTCGTTCAAGGCAGCGTTCTCTCAGACGACGATCCACTTGGATACAAAAGCGTGTGATATCTTCGAGAGTGGGTGGAATACCAACCCGTGCCAATTCATCTTTGAAGGGCTCTGAGAGGCCCATGCGGAACTATATCATGCTTTCTCTCACGCTTCTCCTCTTTACTTCTACCTTTCTCCTTAAATGGAACTCCTGCCCCTCTACCACCGACCCCTACACTATCTGCATCTCTCCCTCCCTCCTCTCGTCCCACATGATGGCCTCGCATGAGCTCCTTTGTTTCCTCAGAACATGGTCTCTCTCTATCTCTCGTGCTGCCAATCACTCCCACAAATCCCATTCCCACCTTCTCTTTCTCACCCTCCTGCTGTTACTCTATTCAGGTGACATATCCCCTAACCCTGGCCCCACAACACATCCTTATACTTCCCTCTCATCCTATCTCCATCGCACATAAATCACCTCCCTGCAAGCCCAGCAACCTCATTCCCATCATCCCTCAGCGCCTGTCCTCTTTCTCCTGCGCCCTCTGGAACGCTCGCTCTGTGTGCAACAAACTCACAGCCGTCCATGACCTCTTCCTTTCAAACTCCTTCAACCTCCTAGCTTTAACTGAAACCTGGCTAACTCCCTCTGACACGGCCTCCGTTGCTGCTCTCTCACATGGCGGTCTACACTTGAGCCATACCCCCAGACCGGGTGAGAGAAATGGTGGCGGGGTCGGGCTCCTGCTCTCTCCCACCTGCACCTACCAGCATCTCCCTCCACCCCCATCCCTCTCCTTCTCCTCCTTCGAGACACACTGCATCCGCCTGTTCTCTCCTCTGGCTCTCAGGGTGGCAGTCATCTACCGCCCACCGGGACCAACCTCCCAGTTCTTTGACCACTTTGCTACCTGGCTTTCTCACTTCCTGTTTCTAATCTTCCATGCCTAATTCTCGGGGACTTCAACATTCCCATTGACGATCCTTCCGCTCCTGCTGCCTCCAAACTTCTTTCACTCACGTCCTCCTTGGACTCACACAATCCTCCTCCTCCCTACCCACCGCGATGGTCACGTTATTGACCTGGTCTTTTCCAACCTCTGCTCCATTTCTGAGTTCAAATGTCGCCCTTTCCCCATCTCTGACCACCACCTTCTCTCTTTCAACCTATCTGGACTTCCTAAACACCCTGCTCCCCCACCCCGCACACACACTCGCAGAAATCTACATGCTGTGGACCCCCATCAATTCTCCAACCTACTTCACCACCTCCCTCATACCTCATCCTTCACCTGCCCTGATGCTGCCACTAATCACTACAACACTACGCTTATCTCTGCTCTAGACACTCTTGCTCCTCTTCGACTCTGCAAGGCCCCACGCCGCCAGCTTCAGCCCTGGCACACCCTCCAAACTCGCCACCTGCAAAGATGCTCCCGCACTGCAGAGCGTGCCTGGAGGAAATCCCGCTCTGAAGCTGATTTTGTTCACTTCAAGTTTATTCTCCGGTCATACACCTCTGCCCTCCACTTGGCCAAACAATCCTTCTTCTCATCTCTTATATCTACGCTGTCCTCCAACCCTAAACGGCTCTGGTCCACCTTCAACACCCTCCTCCACCCACCTGCACCTCCCCCCTCAGCTGCCTTCAGCGCTCAAGACCTGGCAGACTACTTCCTCAGTAAAACTCTAACTATCAGAAGCAACATCCCAACACAAGATAGTTATCTGCCACCTCCACTCCCACAGGTCCCCTCTGCCACCCTCTGCCGCTTCCTCCCAACCACTGAGGAGGAAGTCAATTCCTTATTGTCCTCCTCACATCTCACCACGTGCCCGCTCGATCCCATTCCCTCACATCTAATTCTCCCCTCTCCTCCTCCCTCACCCCTGCTCTCACACACATCTTCAACCTATCTCTCTCCACTGGCTCCTTTCCATCGCCTTCAAAACACGCGCTAGTTACCCCTTTACTAAAGAAACCATCCCTAGACACCAACTCTCCATCCAACTACCGCCCCGTATCCCTGCTTCCCTTCACATCAAAGCTCTTAGAAAAACTAGTCTTCAACCGCCTCTCCCTCTTCCTGTCCTCCAATTCCCTACTTGACCCCCTGCAATCTGGCTTCCGTCCGCTACACTCAACTGAAACTGCCCTCACCAAAGTCACCAACGACCTCCTAACTGCTAAAAAACACGGCCACTATTCTATTCTCATCATGCTTGACCTCTCGGCTGCTTTTGACACTGTTGACCACCCCCTCCTTCTACAGACCCTCAACTCTCTGGGTCTCGGTGACACTGCACTTGCTTGGGTTGACTCCTATTTATCCAACAGGTCCTTCTGTGTGTCCTTTGCTGGTAACTCCTCCTCTTCATTGCCTCTATCTGTTGGTGTACCTCAAGGCTCTGTCCTTGGTCCTCTGCTCTTTTCCATCTACACCTCCTCCCTGGGCAAAATCATCAACAGCTTTGGCTTTAATTACCACCTCTACGCTGATGACACTCAGATCTACCTCTCTACCCCTGATCTCTCTCCCCCTGTCCTTTCAAAAGTCAGTGACTGTTTATCTGGCATCTCCTCCTGGATGGTATCCCACCACCTAAAGATCAACATGTCAAAGACTGAACTCCTACTTATTCCTCCCTCTAATGCCTCCCCACCTCCTGACTTCTCTATCACGGTGGAGGGTATCACCATCTCCCCATCAAACCAAGTTCGCTGTCTTGGAGTTACACTGGACTCTGCTCTTTCCTTCATCCCCCACATCAAGTCTCTTTCCTCCCCTGCCGATACCAACTGCGTAATATTTCCAGAATTCGGCCATTTCTTACCGCTGTCACCACAAAACAACTCATACACGCCCTGGTAATCTCCCGACTCGACTATTGCAATAATCTCTTATCTGGCCTCCCTCTGTCCCGCCTCTCCCCCCTACAATCCATCCTGAACGCCTCCGCCAGGCTAATTCACCTCACCCGCCGCTCTGTCTCTGCCGCTCCCCTCTGCGAGTCCTTCACTGGCTCCCCATCCACTGCAGAATTAAGTTCAAAATCCTTATCCTTACCTACAAAAGCCTCACTAACTCAGCTCCCCACTACCTGTCCTCACTAATCACCAAATACACCCCAGCCCGCTCCCTAAGGTCAAACAGTGACCTGCGCCTAGCTTCTCCCCGCATCACCTCTTCCCATGATAGACTGCAGGATTCTCACGCGCAGCCCCCACTCTCTGGAACGCTCTCCCTCGTGCTGTCAGACTTTCCCCTAACTTCTCTTCCTTCAAACGCTCCCTGAAAACATTCCTATTTAGGGAAGCCTACCACCCGACTCACTGACGCAACCATCAATCACTCTCACCTTACAGTCCTCTCCTCCTGTTTCCAACCCCAACCCTCCTAGATTGTGAGTTCCTACGGGAATAGGGCCCTCATCTCCTTCTGTACTGTTTGTCAAATGTTGTTCAATGTATTGTAACCCTGTCTGTACTGTGCTTATTGTACAGCGCTGCGGAATATGCTGGCGCTTTATAAAATAATAATAATAATAATAATAATAATAACTGGTCAATGAGGGCAGTTTCATTCCAACAAGTATCGTGAGCATAGTGGAGGAAATCTGTGATATATTCTTCTACAGGTCTACGTCCTTGTCTCAATGCTCGTACAGCGGTCTGAGCAGTGGATTGCTTGTTGGGATCTTTGTACATGGATTCTAGAGCTTCAGCGAATGTGATCCAGGAATCCAATATGGGATCTTGCATATTAAGGAGCGTATGGGCCCACTTTTTTGGTTCACCTCCCATGAGTAAGATCACGGTACGGACCTTTACACAATCTGAAGCATAGGTGTGTGGTTTCAAGGAGAACAATAGGTGACAATCTAATAGGAAGGTGTCGAATTCGGCTCTATTCCCACAGAAGCGTTCTGGTAGTGGAACATTGGGTTCAGGAGCCTGGGGATTATCGCCAGACCTATTTCAGTGGGGATGTTGAACGTCTGACAAGGAATAAGGTTGGGGTGCCACGGTATTGAGGACCTGAGTTTGGAGATTTCTCTGGTCGATCTGTAATTCGCGAAAAGAATGGGCCAATGAGAATACTTGGTGGTTGAGGGTAGCGAGCGCATCCTTGACTTCCGTGGGTTCCGTCGTGGCTTCACAATCTGTCATGTTCATCGGTTAGGGTTTTAGGTGGGAACCCAGATGATATCAGAATCCTGGAATCGCGGTACAATTTGGAAAATCCGGAAGAATAGTTGGTAGCCAAGCCAAGGTTCAGGTATTTTTCAGGTTCTTTAATGAAGTATAAACAGGATCTTTAGGAAGGGATTAGGAGGAAGGATGAGGAGCTTCTTGCTATGACCAATGCTGAGCAATTGTGAAGCAATGCCAGAGAGCAAGCTCTGGCTTTATATAGTGGATGGGGTAGAGGTGGTCACGCCTCCACTGTGAATGCCACCCCTCTCCTCTTTTATTGGAGGAACCCCTGTGAGTCCTCTCCCCGATCTCCGTGAGTCAGCGGCCCCTTCCCTCTCTGCCGGTCCACCAATCAAAGGAGCAACCAACCCCCGGGCGCCATCTTGCCCTGATCTCTCTGGCTGGCGTTTCACATGGTCTCCGGACGCAGCACAGCTGGTAAGCCGCTGCATCACGTCAACCCCAGGACGCCCCCGGAGGGGAAGGGTGTTCCAGACCCGAGGTCCAGCGTGTCCGAGACCGTGATGGCGCCGAGGAGGAGTGACTCGCGGACCCACGGATCCCGAGGGGGTGCTCGAGGCCGGGCACTGAGGGAAGCGGCCTCCGGTGAGTCATGACAGAATGTGATCTGGAGAAGGAGCCTGAAGAGTTGACACCTTCCTTCGTGCCATCTCATCATGTGGGCATTATTGTGGCGAATACGTCTTCTGTCCCCAACACCCGGGAGAGCAAGACTGGCAGGCCATCAAAATCTAAGACATGAAGACGGCAGAGAAAGCATTGCCTCCAAGCCAGCATTGCTGGATCCCATTTTGGGGTGATTAGAGAAACTTCTGACCCATCACCGGATGACCGAGTCACTGCTTCGAATGGGACTGTGGTTTGTCACAAGGACCTCAAAGCTTTTGAAAAGGGATTACTCCGTCGTAAGGAGATTGAAGATGCTGAAAGGAGACTGCCATATGCCTATGTGGGCACCATATTCTCTGATGACTCTGCCTTTTCCCAATGTCGCTCCATTTCTAAGGCCAGGCGTCCTAAAGGCATCACTGGTCATCATGACCACCATTCCGCCCTCCAGTGGTGCAACAAATACTGGACCCAGAACCCACCAGAGTGACCCGTGCCTAGTTATGGACAGTCCGGCAACCTATCCTTGGTCATCCAGAGCGTGACCGTGAAAGGAGGGTACTGACATGCCCCCATCTGCATCTATCCCCTGACACTCCTAGCAGCATGCTTCCTATGCTGCCCCTGTTCCTGCAACCTGCATTGTTAATAACATCACTCAGCAGTGAACCAGATAAACACAAAGCACAGGTAACACACACTCAAAGTAAAGGGCTCCATCCCAGGTTCTGCTATGCTGTTCATTGCAACTCATTCCCTGACAGAGCAAGTTCACACTCTCTGTTAGTCCTGAGTTATCCAGCTTGTCTGAGACCCAAACCCTCTACATGTTCCTGATCCCCGGATCCCCACTATCTTACAAGATTCCAGCAACCTCCTTTCCCTCTGCAATATCGACATCAGTCAGTTTCTATTCATCCTCCATACTCCACCCTCCTGTCTGTGCAGATCACTTCACCCTGGACTCACCACATCTTAATTCCCCAGTGCCACCCCGGTACCATTCCCACAACCCTAACAGAAAATATTGATGGACTAGCGTCTTGTCTCCCCCCACCAGAGTGGCATGCCCCCCACCAACAATGTATACACTTTATACCCAGTGGGAGTCACCATATGAGGTAACCACTCTAGAGTAGGCTGGCTTAATGATGTCACAGCTAGCCACACAGGGCAAAAAGCCTCACACTGCACCTAGTTCCCTCTTTGGTATAACACTCAATATATAATTAAATATGATGATTTATGACACAATTCATCCACGATCACTACAGAAGGTGTTAGAGATTAAACAATATTAATATTGTTAGGATGGACATTGTGATATTACTATAAAAGAAGAGATTACTTTATCCTCTCCTTACTGATAAAACCAATGACTTTATTTTACCTTTGTAACTTTCTGCTCAGTTACTTTTTATCATTAAACATAAGTAAAGTTTTTCAGATCTTAGTTGGTACTCATGGGTAATTCTACAATTCTCAAACCTCTGCTCTTCCCTTGGGTTCCTACATGAACATTCATCATACTTTCTATAAAAACTTTAAATGAAGGTATGAAAGCCAGTAGTAAGATATAATAATAATGTATCGCACGACCTCAGGGAATTAAAGGATTTTCTATTTGACTTTTCCTGCAATTCTGCACATCTGTAACAAATTCCACTCATTGTAAAAGTGATATTTCCTGTAATAAATTGTGAAGATTGTATTATATTAAATTACACATATATACAAACATAAATCTATATAATGACCATAGTTCATTTTAATGAACTAAATGACATCATGAAAATATTCCTGACTCCACGGCTGATAACTAGTACATATACTGTAAATTCTAAAATTCAGACTTAAAATAAATATTATTGTTATTATTACATTTCTCTATTAGTTTTCCTACTTGCAAAAAGAACCCCTACATTTAAACAAATGTTCGATAAATCCAACTAAAGCAAATAAACCTGTAGGAAGCAACGTGTTTCATACTAAATGTCTGATTTAACTTTTATCCTTGAAATCACTAATATTGATAATAAGTAAAGTTCAAAAGTTTTTCGAGAGTGAGCCTGCAGGGAATGGAAGAGGGTGGAAAGGGTCTAAGGAGGAACTGTGTTCTGGGGACTGAGAGGAAAACTATATTGGCTATGTACCATGATACAAAACTAGCAGGACACTCTGGTACTAATTGGACTTTTGCTTTCTTGTTCTGTCAGTTTTGGTGGTCTTCCATACCAATATCTGCACAATGTATTGCAAATCTAAATCTATTAAGTCCCTACCAGTGAACCTCCTACAACCTATTTCCATACCATACAGACCATGCACCCATATGTTGATAGGTTTTATTGTGGTCTTGCTCTCGTCCATTGGTAATATATTACTGTTATATTTACTATAGTGGGCACATTACCCAAGATGGGACATTTTATTTCTTTGTCTAAACCAACCACTTCCAAAGAACTAGCAAATATCTTCGCTAGAGAAATGGAAAGGTTACATGGGTCACCTCAGGGATTCATGCCCGACAGAGGCACTCGATCTGTCTGTTAGTTCTGGAGAGGATTTTGATAAGAAATGGGGTTTGTCTGTCCTCCTCCTTAGCATATCATCCTCAGACAAATGCAGCTGCTGAGACGGCAAATCAGGGTTTGGAATTGTATATTGGCTGTTATGCTAACCAAGAGTAGGATGATTGCTCTTATTGTCTGCCCTGGTCATTCTCCTTTCTCAGCCATATACGATTTTCATCCACCCATTGTCTCTCATTTTCCCACTAATAATGTACCTGCATTGGACCATTCAAGGTCTTATGCCACATCAATCCCCTGGCATATGCCCTTGACTTGCCTAAAAATATGCACATTCCAAATGGTTTTCTTAGCAATTTGCAGAAACCTTTCTTATATAACAGGTACCAATCATTCAGCACCTTCTTATTATGTGCTGGTTGACAGTGAGGAGGAGAATGAAATTCAGTACTTGATACTCCTGTTTATCCATGCAGTACTTGATGCATTGGAATGTGTGTGGACCAGAGTTGCACTCCTTGGTGAAGGCTGTTGATATCCACATTCTTAATTGGGTTTGTGCCTTTCAAGACTCCTCTCAATTTGCCTGATCCTGTGAGCCCAATGGTCACTCCTTCTGAAAGAACCGGGTCACAATTCACCACAGAAGAACCTTCTGTAAAATGCAGTACAGGGTATAAAGTAATACGGGTGTGCAGAGTGTCAATATAATGAACACTTGTTTTAATTGTCTGTTATTTTTTCTTTTTACACATATTATCTTGTTTTTTGTTGCCTGTTGTATCCTTTGTAAATTTGTTACAGGAGATTTGGTCTGACAGTGGTTCCCCATCCTCCTGTCATTCTGATAGTGCTTGTCTGACTTTGTGTAATTCCATAGATGCTTGCCTGAATTTGCATCATTCTAGCCACAATTATCCAAAATCATGTCATATTGGAGATACGCAGTGGCATAGCGTGGGGGAGGGCTCGAGGGCGGTAGCCCCGGGCGCAATTTTCTTAGGGGTGCAAAACCACTAATATTTTCCAGCAGGGATCAGCAAGGTGTTCGCTCATGGACAGTGGTGTCCATGAGAGGCCCTTGCACGTGCAGCCGCCAGTTTTGCTGGGCCAGTGGTGACGTAGCACTCAGCGTTCAGAAGGGAGGACCAGGACAGAAAATTCTGGTCCTGTCCTGACTCCTCCTTAACGCTGACATGAGTCACGTGAAGCAGTGATGTATTATTTGACAGAACACCCTGTACCATGCTTGTCCGCCCCCTTGAAGCCCTGTGCCAGCCCTGCCGCCGCTGGCAATCTTGCAGCCGCTTAACAGGGAGGAGGGAGGGAGGGAGGCGCCTGTCCTGCAGCACATTTAAAATCTGGTCTCCACTAAGCCCCCTGGATAGCTCCCCCCGGGCCACCAGTAACTCCACACAGGTAGGCGATACAGTGTGACACCAGATCAGCCTGACAAGCAAACAGTGAGGGGGTACAGGGAGAGGGTGACTGGAGGTTTGGGGAGAGAATGGCTGGGGATACTTTGAAAGAGAGAGAGCATTACTGGGGATGTAAAATGGTCAAGAAAAGGTTTCACAATACCTATATATGGAGCGCTGGGTGAGGTGGTGAAGGTACCTTTTGGGTGCAGCTCTGTGATGAGTGGGTTGACAGAGTCAAAACCCCAAAACACTCCATGTTTTGTACAGAGAGTGACTGGGAGTACTGGGAGAGAGTGACTGGAAGTACTGGGACAGAGTGACTGGGGGTACTGGGAGAGAGAGTGACTAGGGGTACTGGGAGAAAGTGGGGTACTGGGAGAGAGTGACTGGGGGTACTTGGAGGTAGAGAGTGACTGGAGGTACTTGGAGGGAGAGAGTGACTGGGGTACTTGGAGAGAGTGACTGTTTATAGTGTGAGAGTGGAACTATGCTAGGGTATACTGGGACAGGGTGACTGGTAGCAGTTTCGTAGCATGGGGGCATGTGTGTTTCTTTTTAATGATATCAGTATTTTGTTAATCTGCAATGCATGTCCTTGTGGGGTAAGGGGGTCAATACTCTACTGGTGGAAGGGAATCAGGGTGTGCTACCGTGTCCACAGGTTGGGGGTGCACAATTCTTGCCTTGCCCCGGGCTATGACAACCCGCGCTACGCCACTGGAGACACGTATGTGAATCTTTTTATAAAATACCAGGTTTCCCATAGTTTCCAATGCATGCCCCTTTCATCGACCAATCAGAACCCTTCCTAGGGTATTTAAGTCTTCTTGGTTCCTTAGGAATGTACCCTGTCAAAATGTTTGTGTACCTCTGAGTGTGCCTTCTATTATTTTAATATTTACTGTATAGCTGACCTGTGCCTGCTTCAACTTCCTGCCCTATTTCCAGTCAAAGACATAGACTTTGTAATGTATTATTGTTATTGTGTACCTCTCCTATACTATCCTCTGCCTAATCTGCTTTTACCCAGCCATTTAAAGACTGTCTCTAGCAAGGGTTTTCTGTTTTATCGTGACAGACATGGGCAAGTATGCACATAGAAAACCCTTAATCCAGCCACAGATGAACATTTTGAGGTGCTGGATCATTCCTCTACCTGAACTTTTCTTGCCCATTATTCTGGAGACCCCACTGACTGTTGTGGCTTTCTTTATGAAGTTAGCATGCATTTTCAATTATTACCCTGTCCTATTTTGCTGAAAGTTGGTTTCAGGATTAATCTGCTCACTGAAAAAGTTCTGGCCAGGGTCACTTCCCAGTGGAGTCTACTCACTGGAGTTCCAGACATTAGTATCCAGAAGTTAAGTGGAATAATGAGGCCCCAGTTGATGTACACCTGAAAATGTTCTCCAAAACTTTACAAAATGAGCTAGCACCCAAAGAACTACCCACTATCACAGATGATCTGATATCATAGCTGTCCTTCAAAGATGTCTATGATCACCGTCTCAAAGGTATATTCACCAAATTTGACTTGGAGTACTCAGCAAGATTGACTTACATAGTGCCTTAGACATGTGCGATTAGGTTCGGACCTATTCGGAAACGGTCCAAAATATCATTAGTTTGGCAATTTGGATCGATCCGAATTCTGATTTGCCGATGTCCGAACCAAATCTATTTCCGTATTAAATAATTCAAAAGAATTTAATTTTTTCCGATTGACATTGATCAGGTCCAAATACAATCAGAAATTTTTTGATTTAATTGAATAGTAAGAAAATAAAACAGCAACCCCAACCTAAGCTCTATCCTAACCCTACACCCAACTTTAGTACTACTCATATGACAATTACAGTTACAAGTATTTATAAAGCGCTTACAAGTTCCACAGCTCTGAACAATGGGTGAGACAGAATAACAAATTTACATACAAGTTAAACACACAGAACAATAGGAGATAGGAACCTCATCAAGAGCTTACAATCTAAAGGAGAAAGTTGACAAACTAGGTGAGGGTAAATAGAAGACTTGAAGTAGCGGTGTGCATGTGGGCTGGGTGGGAAGATGATGCCTGAAACATACAGCGGGGAAAAATGGAATAAACCAATAGCCAGAGACTTCTTGAAGGACTGGAGAGACGAGGAGAGTCTAAAGTTGCGGATTAGGGAGTTCCATAGAAAAGGGGCAGCTCGGGAGAAGTCTTGAAAGTGGGCGTTGGGTGTGCGGGTACATGGAACTGATAGCATCAGATCATTTGTAGAGTGAAGTGGCCGGGACAAGATGTGCCTGTTAATAAGGGAGGAGATGTAGTCAGGAACGCAGTTATGGAGAGCTTTGTACGTGAGCACCAATATTTTGAAGTGTATTCTAATGGAAACAGGAAGCCAGTGTAGAGATTGACAAAGGGGTGAGGTATGAGAGGTGTGTGAGGTGAGGTGGATGAGCCTGGCACAGGCATTCAAAGCAGACTGCAGAGAGAGAATCTGGGACCTCTTACGTCAGTGAGAAGGAGGTTACAGTAGTCAAGGTGGGAGATAATAGTCTAGTTGAGTGTTTTAGCAAAGTCCTGATTTAGACAGGGACGGAAGCAAGAAATGTTTTTTATGTGGAAGTAGCAAGATTTTTTTAGTGACTGAATGTGAGGGGTGAAGAAGAGATCAGAGTCGAAGAGGACACGAGGCAAAAACCCCAAGTGGTAGAAGCCATTCACCTGAATGTAAATGGGTGCAGTAATGTTGATTTTAGAGAGAAGAAAGATGAGAAGGTCAGTTTTGGAGAGGTAAAGCTTTAGGAACTGGGAGGTCATCCAGTCGGAGACAGCCGATAGGCGGGCTGTAACACGAACCATCATGGGAGGAGAGAGATCGGGGAGGATAGGTATATTTGGGTGTCAACCAATTACTCTAACGCTAGGCCTAATCTGGCCTTAACCCTAACCCTAGCCCTAACCTAACTTTAGCCTAAAACCTAACTATAGCCCTGAGCCTAATCATATGTCACACAGAAATTCTAACTCTAAACCTAACCCTACCCATAGCCTTAACCTAACCTTAGCCCTTACCCTAGCACTAACCCTAACCCTAACCCTAGTCCAAACCTAACTCTAGCCCTGACACTAATCTTATGCAACACAAAAAAATCTAACCCTAACCTTACCCTACCTCTAGACGTAACCTAACCCTACACCTAACCTAACCCTACACCTAGCCCTAACCCTTACCCTAGCTCAGGGGTCAGCAACCTTGGCTCAGCGATGTTTTGGGAACTACATTTCCCACGTGGCTCAGTCAGCCTAATGGGTGACTGAGCATCATGGGACATGTAGTTCCCAAAACATCAGGGAGCCAAGATTGCTGATCCCTGCCCTAGCTCTAGCCCTTTCGCTAGCCCCGCATACCATTTTTTTAGCATTATAGACAAAAAGTCTTGAATATCGGAAACGACAGAATACATTTCCAATATTCAGAATTGGCTTCTGATATTTCCGAATCTAAAATTTTCAGATTCCGAAACGAGTCGAACAGTAGCAAGACACAATTTTCAGAACTGCACATGTCTAGTGCCTATAATTTGGTAATGAATAAAAAGGGTGATGAGTGGAAGAAAGCACTTGTGCTGGTCATTATGAATACACTGTTATGCCATTCAGGTTGTGTTTTAGGAATTTCTCAATGATGTGCACATGGAACACGTTCCTAGCTTTGTCATTGTGTTTCTGGATGATATTCTATTCTACTGTTCTGATATCCATACTCACCCTCTCCATGTTCATCCTGTGCTACACGCAATTCTAGATAACGAAGTCTACTGCAAAATAACAAAAAAGCTTGTTTGATCAAGAAGAGATGCAGTTCCTCAGCCGCCTCATTCCTAGTTCAGACTTTCAGTT
This sequence comes from Leptobrachium leishanense, assembly GCA_009667805.1. Classification (NCBI taxonomy): domain Eukaryota; kingdom Metazoa; phylum Chordata; class Amphibia; order Anura; family Megophryidae; genus Leptobrachium; species Leptobrachium leishanense. The sequence continues at coordinate 7,339,553 of CM019065.1, forward strand.
GGAACCTTATAAGAATAAAGCTGTTATCGAATGACCTTTATTTGTCGGTCTCAAGGACATTCAATGATTTATTGATGTTTCCAAATAGTATAGACGTTTCATTTGTGCTTTTTTGTCTATAATTGCAATCATCACTAACTGCACAACACAAGGTCAGAATACTCACACATGTTCTCCAGATGATATTGCAGCCTTTTCTACACTCAAAACCACTTTTTCTCAAGCACCAGTCCTGGTTCAGCCTAATACTTCCCGTCCCTATGTAGACTTATTTATTAGAGGTGGACATCTCTAAGACAGGGTTTGAGACTGTTCTATCAAAGGGAAAATCCCAAAACTTGTCAGACACAAAAGAGTAATATCCAAGACAGAGAACTTTTGGCCATTATCCTGGCCCTCAAGTGGAGATGAGGCAACTTTTAAAAGGAATACCAGACCCCGGTGAAAAAAAACGTGGGCAATGTAGGGGACGCTTGAGGGGTTATTCAGAGAACACCGAAATGTCACTGACATTTCAGTGCTCTCTTGTTCCCTGCACTTTCCTGCACTTCGGCGAATCAAAGTTCCCCGCCCTGCAGTGAATTCAGCATTCACTGCAGGGTCTCCGGAGTGCAGGGAAAACCCGCTGTAAACCCACCGCAAACCTGCCGCAATCCCGCCGAAAACCAGCTGGAGCCACCGGAAAAACCACAGCGAACATGCCGAAAAAAGCCGAGCCGCCAATTACAGCGCAGACCAGCTGCTGGAAAAAGCCAACAAGCTGACGAACGTGGTAAAAAAGTTTCAAAATTTAAACACTGTTTGCAAAGAACTACTTAATGAAAATGTCTTGAATTTACATATAAGATCCTATGAATGATAATAAAAAGGTCTGTTACAGAAAAAAGTAAAACTACTTTTAAAAATAAATTGCCGAAAAAACCCCTAAAAATTCAGTTTTCTCACTAGCGCCCCCGTTTTACCGCAAAATTACAATGCAGGCACTTAAAAAGCTGCCTGCATTGCTAGCGGGCGCTAAGCCCCAGGATGCGAGCAGCATTAGCGCCGCCGGGAGCATCCACTCGATGGAGTCCATAGATTTCTCCTGGCCAATCACATGAAGTGCCGGATCTCAACTCTCGAGATCAGGCAGGTCGGCATAGTGATCCACAGGGAGAGACTGGGGGGACTTTTTCCCCAGTCTTTTCCTGCTCTTGCTGGACGGAGGAGGTGGACGGAGCCTCGGTCCTCACGGCGGGACAGGAGGTGAGTATCTGACTATTTTTAATTTTTTTTAGCCTGGTGTTAACGGATTCTGCAGAAGCGGAATCCATTAACACCAAGTCCAGGCTGTGGTTAACTTTTTGTTAACCGGGGCTGGACGTTAATCAGCATTAGCACTTTGTAATCCTAATGCTGATTATTAACTCTTTGTGCTCAGCATATTAAGTATAGGGAGCTCAAAGTACAGTAACCTCGTGCTGAAAAGCGCAAGGTACCAAATGGTAATGGGTTTCTTAACCCGTTAGTGTTTGGATTGTAATATGGCGGGGCCACCAGGGCTAACGTTAACGCTCACTAAGGTGAACACTAACGTTAGCGTGAATAATGTAATAGGGCCCTATAATGGCTCTGGTAAGTTTACAACAGTTCTGGCTAAGTTAGCACCAACTTGAACCCAGGACATACTTGAAAATGAGAGAAATCTGAATGTATCCTTCCTGATAAAATCCTTTATAAATAAATACATAAATAAAACATTGTAATATAGCCTGATGAGTTAAAACAGTCAAGATGAGCTCAGCACACAGGGGTGAAATGGTTCAGCAGTGAAGGGGTTAAAGATCAAACACTATTATAAAGGTTCAGATTGTTTCCTGGACATTGTGATATTAATATAAAGGAAGAGATTGCTTTATCCTCTCTTTACTGATAAAACCAATGACTAGGGATGTGCGTTTCGGGTTTCGGAATTTGGGAATTTTCACGAAATTTCCCGATTCGTGTCTTCGGATTCGGCTGAATTTCCGAATCGGATCGGACCCGAAAACCGACAGATCCGAAAAGTTTTCGGAGCCGAAACGAAAAATTTTCGGATTTTTCGAATGGACTTGAAATGTGTCAAATCGAAATTTAATTTTTGCTCTATTCATGATTTCGGTTCCATTCGTGATTTCGGTTCCATTTCGGTAATTCTGGAAATCGTATATTTAACTATTATCGGTTATATCGCTGATTCTGTAAATTTTGTATTTGTAAATGCGTATCACTTGTTTCTTGTGGCATTCGGGTCAGTTTAGCGTTTTTTAAATCATTTTGTTCATTTTTTTTGTTCCTTGGCTTTCATACCATTTTAATATGATTAAAAAAAGTAAACCATAGTAGTTTATGTCAAAACGAATAGAGTTAGACACTTTGAAACGAGGAGAACAGACGTTCCGAAAAAAACTAAAATTTTCGAAATCACGAAAAGTCGATACAAAAAACGAGCAGAGTGACCCGAAAACACGAAAAATGGTCGATATTCCGAAAAAAATGTATACGAAAAACGAGCCGAACCGAACCGAATCGAAACAGAAATTGACCGAAATGAGCCAAATCAAAATTTTAAACATCCGAACGAATCGAACCGAATCGAACCGAAAAAAAAATCGGTGCACAAGTCTACCAATGACTTTATTTTACTTTTGTAACTTTCTGCTTAGTTACTTTTTATCATTAAACATAAGTAAAGTTTTTCAGATCTTACTTCGTGCTCATGGGTAATTTCCACAATTCTCAAACCTCTGCTCATCCCTTGGGTTCCTACATGAACATTCGTCATACTGTCTATCCAAGCTTTATATGAAGGTATAAAAGTCAGTATTAAGATATCATAATGTACTGCACGGCCTCAGAGAAACACAGGATTTAACATTAGGTTTTTCCTTTAATTCCTCCAATTCTGCAACAAACTCCACTCATTGTAAAGGTGAGATTTCCTGTAATTAATTCTGAAAATTGTATTTGTTTTTAAATATACATATATACATTAATTCTAATGAACTAAATGACATCATAAAACTATTCCTGTCTCTGCGGCTGATAACGAGTACATATACTCTAAATTCCAAAAACACAGATTAAACTAAACAGGGAGATTCTGACTTTTAAAATAAATATTATTATTATTACATTTCTCTTAGTTTTCCTACTTTCCAAAATAAATCTACTTTTTAAAGAAATGTTCAATAAAGCAAATAAAGCAGATAGAGCTGCAGGAAGCAACGTGTTTCATATTAAATGTCTGTTTTCAGACATGTGCACAGCACAAAATTTCATTTTGAACTAATGTATTAGTCCTAAAATGCAATTTATTTAGTTGCTAAAGAAATTCGTTTTCAGTTCTTTAGTATGAAAACTAAATTCATTCATCTGAAAACCAGTGGATACAATTACTATTGTAGTGGCTCCTGAGAGGGCTGAGATCGCTGCTCGTTACAGTATCTCTCACTCTCAGCACAATGTGGGCCATATTACATAGTTGGTGCTAACTTAACCAGAGCTGTTGTAAACTTCACAGAGCCATTATAGCCTATGGAGGTTTTCAGTTTACAACAGCTCTGGTTAAGTTAGCACCAACATTGTAATACTGCCCCGTGTCAGGCAAAGCTGTTACAGTAACTGACTGCTGCTCATCACAGCGCTCAGAGTTTCAGTAAAACTAGTAAATAATATTTTTATATATAAGAGGTTAGAACAATATTATTTCCTTGTTTTACTGAAACTCTGAGCGCTGTTACAGTCAGTTACTGTAACAGCTGAGCCTGATACATTGTACTGAGAGATAACGTAACAAGCAGCCGATCTCAGCGCTCACAGCCACTGGATTTAAAGGGCTAAAAAAAAGGTTCCTCTCTGTATAATGTTTAGAACATCCTCCTGCATTAATTTATACCCCTCTCTGTATAATGTATACAACATCCACCTACATTAATTAATACCCCTCTCTGTATAATGTATAGAACATCCTCCTGAATTAATTAATGTCCCACTCTGTATAGAACATCCTCCTCAATTTATACCCCTCTCTGTATAATGTATACAACATCCACCTGCATTAATTAATACCCCTCTGTATAATGTATAGAACATCCTCCTGCATTAATACCCCTCTCTGTATAGAACATCCTCCACAATTTATACCCCTCCCTGTATAATGTATATAACATCCTCCTGCATTAATTAATGCCCCTCTCTGTATGCGCTCTTCATTGCTGGTCTCCTTTACTCATCAATGTAATATCACAAAAAGGACTGAAACTAAAATGCAATGCATTTTTTTTTAGTTTCTTTCGTTTTTTTGGACCGAGCAGTTTCGTATCTCTCGAGTCGTATGAAAACTAAATTATCCCAAAATTCGGACTAAATCGTTCTAGTACTAAAACGAATGCACATGTCTAGTCTGTTTTTACTTTAATTCCCTGAAACACTAACACTGATAATAAGTAAAGTTTAAGAAGCATCAAGTGATGGTGTTTTTATTTCGGTGGCGTGTTCGCTTTCTTGTCCTGTATCCCAAACCTATCTATATATTTAATCCAGTGTATATGTCCTGCTGACTCTCTGCAATGGAAATGTGGATTGTTTGTATTGTTCTTCCTCCTTTGTTCTGTTTGTTTCAGTAATATATTGATTAGGAGTCAGTATGATAATGGCATTTCCAGGCAGTGATAATCAGCTGTGAGTGGATATATATATATATATTGCTGTGTGAGTGCTGCTGCTGTGGTGGAATATATTCTCCTCTTCGCTGTCAGGTTTAAAGTGTTATGTTTTTTGGATCTATATATTTTTTTATTGTATTTTTGTAATCATAGAATCACTGAGCACAGGTTTTTGTGAGCTGGTAACTTATTTCCTCTCTGCCAGGATAATAACAAGGAACGTGTAATTACTTGCTATTCACAAGCTCTTACTAATGCTGAATATAGGAAATTCAGAGAGCACCGAATTGGCCATAACATTGCACCGAACAGTGAAATTCCCATACGGTGCAATTTCGTGGCCAATCGGCTAATCAAAAAGCTGGCATTATGCCATTAGTTGGAAAATTGTTAGCGAAATACAGTGCCTGTTCGACGGCAGTGACATTTAATGGTTAATTTATTCACAGACACCGAACAGCAGAGAAATGTCAGTGAAATGGCCTGATGTTCAGTGGTTTCATGCAGCAGGTTTAATCAGGTGAATCCCATAGGTTTCAATGTTAAAAATAATCCCGTTTTTATCCAATATCTATTAAACCGTTTATTGTTTTGATTTTCAGCAAAAAGTCTCTTCATTTATTTTTAATTTTCTTTTAAGCATTTTTCATGATTTTTCAGCAAACTTTTTTTCCCCTTTTTTTTAAATATTTTTTTTTTTAATGTTACAGTCCTTTTTATTATTATTCGTGGGACCTTATATGTTAATTCCAGACATTTTCATGCAGTATTTTCTTGCAAACAACTTTTAAAAGTTGCGGTGTTTTTTTTTTTTACCCCTGTTCAGTGGCTAGTCGGCTTTTTTCGGATCGAATCGGTGGAATGTTCGGCGGGTCGTCTGATGCATTTGGCGATTCTTCGTGATATTTGTGATTGATGCGTAGAGTGGTTTTTCGGATCGATTTGGTGATTTTTTTCGGCGGTTTTTAAATTCGTTCAGTGGTCTTTCAGCGGTTTTGCGGCAGTTTTGAAATGTGTTCAATAGGTCGAATCGCCGAACTTTGGGGACCCTGCGCTGAATGCTAAATTCACTTTAGGGTCGGTAAATGTAACTCGAAGTGCGGTGAACGGGAGAGCACTGAAAAGTCGTTTACATTTCGTCGCTCTCTGAATAACCCTGAAAGAATAAGACACATGAAAGCACAGCATGCAGCAACAGATGCCGCGTATTATCAGACCGTACCCCAGGACTTGTAACAGCAAGTGAGCTGTAAGTGTAGGAGCCGCTATAGTGTATTTTCAGGGGGAAATAATGGTAAATATGGGAATTTAAAGCCTCAATATCTCATTGAATAGAGAATGAAGCAGCTGTTCAGGTAAAAGACAAACAGGAGACATAAAATAGTAAGATCTGCGCTGACAGTGACAGACGCAGCATTTAATATGTTTATATTTCTTTATCTCGCTGTATTTGATTCGTTATGTAAATCCATTACTGAGACGGTTCTGTATAGGGCAGTGCTGTCCTCAGGAAGGCTAGTGGGGGTATAAGCATGTTTCTTTTCCACCTATTTAGATCTGATCAGCGTCATAGAGTTACAGATCAGTACCTGTGAACATATAATAAGCAAACGAAACCATACGTGAGTCCAGCGCCCGAGAACCAAAATGTGGGACTCGTTACTAAAAAAGTCTGTTTATAGTTTTGAGGACAAATATATCACCATGACGTCAGAGAACACAGAGTTTTTTAGGATTAGTGTATTTTGGTCCATTTCATGATTCTTTTAAATAAAGTATATTTTCTAAAGTTTAGGATTAGTGACCCATCAGTTGAGGCACCCTGTGGAAGGCTGGCTGGGAGCGATAGGAGGTCCGGTGCTCCTAAATTATAATCGGTGGCACGATTATCTTAAAAGACAAAAAAAATATGGTAGTCCTGAAATATTTTCTAGAATCTCGGGTTGTGATAACAATCTATAGCAATAATGTATCCATTTATATATATGGTCTGAGGAGAAAAGGATCCAACAAGAAACATAGGACCCCAAGATGAGGATTAAAAAAGGGGGGAAACGACTCTACGGATCCAACCATGCAATACACTGAGCCAGATAGATAAAGGAACACTCAAAGCAAAAAAAAATTTTTTACATTAAAATATACCTATTCCCTCAATAACTAGGTAGGGATTTTTTTTTATTATTATTGTAATACTTACCCTAAAAACCACTTGTTTCCAACGGCGTCCTTTTTTTATGCTCACCTCCCTCCTCTTCCGCTCCCGTCCTTCTAACGTTCACTTGGCTAATGGTTTACGTGAGAAGCGTGCATGCGCGCCTCTCAAGTAAGCCAGCCAATCAGCAGGCTTCCTCCCGGCTCCATCTTCTTTGATTAGTGTTGCGTGCAAGAGGATGTGCGCAACACTAATCCTCAGCCGCTGCCGCCAGCTACTGCGGCGAGTTGGAGACGTCATCATGCTGAAAGCATGATGACGTCTGCTACTCGGCAATACTCGGCAGAAGCAGGAAATATGAATCCCGTTCTGCTGACTGAGAGCTGGGAGAGAGCGGAGTGAAGTCCTGTGCGTCTCTCAGCTGTTTTCAGCTGTTTCAGCCGATCGGCTGAGCGGAGGGAGGGGGGACAGACAAGGGCATACTCAGGGCATCATGACCACCTAAAAAAGCTTAGGTGGTCATGTTGCCTAGAGTATCCCTTTAAGTGCCCAGGAGCATGTGTGCTTAACAACCCCCCCACCCTTCCTCCTTTTCTTACAAAATGGCCAGAAATATTTTTCTAGATGTTTGGAATGTCTGCACTATCTATATTTATATTCTCTTTAAGGTGAAATTATTAAAAAGACAGAAGTGAAAAAGAATTCGGATATCATCAATACTTGGAATGTTTGTAAACACTGGAATCACGTATGGCTTTGTTTGTTTAATAAGGGAGATGCAATTGTTCAAGAGATATGACACCAATGATACCACCATAGTGACACATAGCTGCTATATTCTAAGAACAGTGTCACTTATTACTATTTGTGTTATTATTTTTACATTAGGGGATTTCATTCAAAACATTATTATTATTTTTCATTGATAATGATTAATCTGCCGTCCTCCACGTAATGTCTGAATTACAAAGTATCAATCCTTTACAGCTCAATGGTTTTTTGTATCTGTAATGTTGCATTTTACATAATGGTTTCATTATAGTGTATTACTCTGTAACAGCGACTTTCCTGTCTCTTTCATTATATTACTCTTCCAAAGTAATTTATACAGTTTAGGTTCCTTGATACGATGGAAATATTCCCTGGAAATCTGATGGTTCTGTCATGTTTAGTCTTCAAATGTTAAACATTAAAGATCACAGGATTTTGTTTTTTTTTCCCTCCACCAGCTGATGAACATAATTGAGAAGAACCAGACTGAAATAAAAGAATTCCTGCTCCTGGGGTTTCAGAATACACAAATAGTTAACCATGTGCTGTTTGTGATTTTCCTTCTCCTCTACATCCTGACAGTGTCCAGTAACCTGCTCATTATCATATTGGTGGTAATGGTTCCAAGCCTGAGATCCCCCATGTATTTCTTCCTCGCTCAGTTATCATTGTCGGATATCTTGGTCAGTACAAATATCATTCCAAACATGCTCCGTCTTCTAATTAATGGAGGAAGCAGAATCTCTGTTATCGGCTGTATTACACAACTGGGTTTTCACAGTGCTTCATCAGGCTCAGATTTCCTTCTTCTGGCTGTGATGTCCTATGATCGCTATGTGGCCATCTGTGACCCGTTACACTATGTCTCCATCATGAACCTCATGTTGTGTCTCCACATGGTTATTTGTTCTTGGCTTGTAGCGTTTATTATATCATTTGTATCTAGTGTACTTGTGTCTAAGTTACGATTCTGTGGTCCTGATAAGTTTGATCATTATTTTTGTGACCTTGGACCTCTTCTGGAGTTGTCCTGTTCAGAACCTTCCACAGTTCTATTTGTTTTCTTAGTAGATTTTGTCTTAGCCACTCCTGTTGTAGTGTTCCCATTTATATTCATTATTTCCACCTATATCTGTATCTTTATCACCATCTTTGGAATCTCCTTCACCACTGGGAAGCAGAAAGCCTTCTCCACCTGCAGCTCTCACCTGATTGTAGTGACTATGTACTATGGGACTGTTATAGCAGTTTATTTGGCTCCATCCAAAGGACAATCATTAAATATCAATAAGATTCTGTCCCTCCAATACACCATAGGATCCCCATGTTTAAACCCAATTATATACAGTCTTAGAAACCAGGAGATAAAGAAAGCTTTCATGAAATGTGTTATGAAAAACAATGAGATATTATAGGGGCGCTGAGAAATACTAAAGTGTATGGAAGGGAAAAGCTGCTATACCCAGAGTGCACCTCCCTTAGGTATCACAACAACGAAAGAATCAAAACAAAAATAGGGAAAGCGTTAATCCATCCTAATCCACATAGCATATGATACTAGATAATCTGTGTATAAGTAAAACATACACAAATACACAATCACCATGTGTGACTAATAACCGATCCCTAAATATATAAAACCATCACCTTCACACAGATACACATTTGGATATTACCAGTATATCACCAAACTTTTTCTTGTGTGGTACAGTTACTCGCGAATGAAGGATATGCAAGATATAAAAGGGAAAGGCATACAATGGTACAGTATTGTTTATAATATATACAGTTGTGTTCAAAATTATTCAACCCCCAATGCTGTAAAGGGTTTTAGGGAATTTAGTGTACATTTGTAATTGTATTCAGAATGAAATCCTACAAGGACTTTTTAAAGAACCATATGCAACTAAAATGACATCAATTGGTTTTGTAATACAGTAGTAAATGTTTCTTTTGTGAATTCTTCATTGACACAATTATTCAACCCCTTAAAGACTACCACTCTGAAGAACAGAGGTCCATTCAAGTGTTTTCAATCAGGTATTGAAAACACCTGTGGATGTCACGGAGCAGCAATAAAGCATAATAAGCACCAATTAGGCAGCTTTAAAATGACTGTGATACTCGGCTCCTTCTAGACATTTACTGGTGTGGTTATAAACATGGTGAAGTCAAGAGAATGGTCCAGGAAGACAAGAGAAGAGGTGATTACTCTTCACAGGAAGGGCAATGGCTATAAGAAGATTGCAAAGATGTTAAACATACCAAGAGAGACCATAGGAAGCATCATTCGCAAATTCAAGGCAAAGGGCACTGTTGAAATGCTATCTGGTCGTGGCAGAAAGAAGATGCTGACTTCGACTGCTGTGCGCTACCTGAAGCGTAGATTGGAGAAAAGTCCCCGTGTGACTGCTGAGGAACTGAGAAAAGATTTGTCAGATGTGGGTACTGAAGTTTCAGCTCAGACAATATGGCGCACACTGCGTAATGAAGGCCTCCATGCCAGAACTCCCAGGCGCACCCCCTTGCTGTCTCCAAAGAATAAGAAGAGTCGACTGCAGTATGCCAAAAGTCATGTGGACAAACCACAGAAGTTTTGGGATAGTGTTCTGTGGACTGAGGAAACTAAATTAGAACTGTTTGGGCCCATGGATCAACGCTATGTTTGGAGGAGGAAGAACAAGGCCTATGAAGAAAAGAACACCTTGCCTACTGTGAAGCATGGCGGGGGGTCAATCATGCTTTGGGGCTGTTTTTGCTTCTGCAGGTACAGGGAAGCTTCAGCGTGTGCAAGGTACCATGAATTCTCTTCAGTACCAGGAGATATTGGATGACAATGTGATGCAGTCCGTCACAAACCTGAGGCTTGGGAGACGTTGGACCTTTCACCAGGACAATGATCCCAAGCATACCTCCAAGTCCACTAGAGCATGGTTGCAGATTAAAGGCTGGAAGATTTTGGAGTGGCCATCGCAGTCACCTGACTTAAATCTGATTGAGAACCTCTGGTGGGACTTAAAGAAAGCAGTTGCAGTGCGCAAGCCTAAGAATGTGACTGAACTGGAGGCTTTTGCCCATGACGAATGGGCGAAGATACCCGTAGATCGCTGCAAGACACTTGTGTCAAGCTATGCTTCACGTTTAAAAGCTGTTATAACTGTAAAAGGATGTTGTACTAAGTACTAAGATTGAATGTCACTTGGGGGTTGAATAAAACTGATAATGATGTGAGCACAGAAAAGACATTTGTGGTTATTTCATTATAAATGTTATGTTATATTTGTCTGACCTACACGTGCCTCTTTGATTTAATTGTAAGCAAGATGACTGAATGATCAAAATCAATGTCAAACTGGCTAAAACACTCAATTTCAGTGGGGGTTGAATAATTTTGAACACAACTGTATATATATATATATATTCCTCCAGAAATTCCGCACACGAAGTCTTCAAATATAAAGTAAATATAAGTTTTATTCAAAGAGTAATAGACGTTTCAGTCCATCAGGACTTTCATCAGGATGTATAAGAAAGAAAAAAACACACATCATTAAATACACAAAAAAAAGGAAATGATTAATCATGCACAGGTGAAAGATAGGAGGAGCACCAAACCAATCAAGTTCAGTGCTAACCTTCCCATATACACAAGACAAACCAGAGATCAGAAAAAACAATGTTACAAACAAAGCAAAATTTTACAAAAACAATATCAAGACAACGAGCTAATACGGTATCTACAATAGATAATATGTCATATGCCAAATATAGCAGAATAACTGAAAGAACAGCAAACCCATTATAAACATTGAATTGTTATAAAATGTTAAGAACAAGACTAGAGAACAATTGAGACCTAGCGGAGGCTTAAATAGCAATGTAGATTATTCTGCTGAACTTCATCATCGAAATCAACAGCAGGTATTGCAGCAAGGGTGTGACCCCCCATATTGAAGTGGTCCAAGGCTTTGATACTGAGCCACTCAACTGGGAGGCTCAGGAGCATGTGAGTAGATTGATCCAGCCACTACATATATTGCCATTATTGGCTCTGGTATCACGCCATATTTTCTCTCATTTATTTGAGGTATAAGAAGCCACTCCAGACTAAATGACTGACTGATGGGAGGAGCCCCCCCATAGAGGCTTAAAGGATAATATTACGAGCCTATAGGCTCTACGTCTGTAAGTGAGATACTTACCATTCTGCTCAAATTCTAATTCACCAAATATATATGACATACTATGCAATGAAAGTTCTTCTCACTTCTATATTTCAGAGTATCTCATAATACGAAAATATTTAAGAAGTTTTGTGATATAAGAGTGAATACCAACTGTTCTCTTTTTTCTGCGCTCCCTTAACAAACAAAGTTTGTATTTTATAACTTATTTTTGGGTGAAGGACACACTGGTGGTGAGCTGCATTATTGCATAAATTCCATTGGACAAATTGTCACATTAGTAGAATTTGTTTAGCGCCGAACACATTTAACACTGAAAGGTGTTATTACTATATATATATATATTATAAACAATACTGTACCATTGTATGCCTTTCCCTTTTATATCTTGCATATCCTTCATTCGCAAGTAACTGTACCACACAAGAAAAAGTTTTGCTGATATACTGGTAATATCCAAATGTGTATCTGTGTGAAGGTGATGGTTTTATATATTTAGGGATCGGTTATTAGTCACACATGGTGATTGTGTATTTGTGTATGTTTTCCTTATACACAGATTATCTAGTATCATATGCTATGTGGATTAGGCTGGATTAGCGCTTTCCCTATTTCTCTATTTTTGTTATGAAATGTTTTATGTCTGCCTCCAGAATTTATTAATTTATTTATTTATAAAGGATTTTACCAGGAAGGATACATTGAGATTTCTCTCGTTTTCAAGTATGTCCTGGGTTCAAGAACATTGAAGTGTTACAGTTACAGAAATACAAAGTAATACAATGCAAGATATTAAAAAACAACACAAATATACAGATTAACCCCTTAGTGACCGGGCGGTTTTACACAAATCCGTCCTTTAGTGACGCTGCTGTTTTTACGTTTCTGCGCTGTTAGTGTTTAGGACAAATTTTCCTCTTACTCGTTTATGCAACCTACACATATTTTACACTGTTTTTCTCGTCATTAAATGGACTTTATAAAGATATCATTTTTTTCATCATTTCATATAATTTACTATAAAAAACATTGTGAAATATGACAAAAAAATTGAAAAAACACCACTTTTTCGAACTTTGACCCCCAAAATTTCTTATGTATCAACAACCGTCAAAAAAGTTTAATTCCTTAGTAGTTTCTAAATTTAGTTCTGAGTTTAGCAATACCCAATGTTTACATATTCCTCGCTTTTTTCATTATTTTATGCAACAATAAGTGCAAGTAGCACTTTGCCATTTCCAAAGAGTTTATTTTCAAAACTAGTGCTAGTGACATTGTAACACTGATATCTGTCACTAATTGCTGAATAACCCTCCACATATACATAATTTTTTAAAGTACACAAATCAAGGTATTAAACTTGGGGTATTTTGACTCTTTCCATGCAAACCATTTTACCACAAATCTATGCCAAAAAATGAGAAAAAAAAAAGTTTTGGTGATTTTTTTTTTTTAACGCAATTTAAGAATACATGTACTGTGAACTTTAAGGTTTACTGCCAAAAAGCACCCCAAAATATGTTCAGCAACATCTTCTGAGTAAATTGATACCACCCATGTATAGGTATGTCGGGTCATTTGGGGGCTAAAAGGCCTTATTTGGGGGGTGCGCATTTCAGTTTTCCAACTTGGAATTTTCACATTTCATCATCATGCACCCATGTCCTATTTGGGACATTTTTGAAGCCGGCCAAAGTAATTTACCCCCATCAAACCATATATTTTTAGAAAGGGCACACCCTAGGGTGCTTCAAAGAGTTGTATTTTAACACTTTCCATGCACTAGCTCTATGTCAAACTTTCAGGTAGTCACTCTTTGTGTTATTTTTTCACACACATTGTACTTTAGGCGTGAATTGTCAAATCCAGTTATGGGTTACTGCCAAAAAACACCCCAAAATATGTTCAGCAACATCTTCTGAGTAAATTGATACCACCCATGTATAGGTATGTCGGGTCATTTGGGGGCTAATAGGCCTTATTTGGGGGGTGGCATTTCAGTTTTCCAACTTGGAATTTTCACATTTCGTCATCATGCACCCATGTCCTATTTGGGACATTTTTGAAGCCGGCCAAAGTAATTTACCCCCATCAAACCATATATTTTTAGAAAGGGCACACCCTAGGGTGCTTCAAAGAGTTGTATTTTAACATTTTCCATGCACTAGCTCTATGTCAAACGTTCAGGTAGTCACTTTTTGTGTTATTTTTTCACACACGTTGTACTTTAGGCATGAAATGTCAAATCCAGTTATGGGTTACTGCGCCAAAAAACACCCCAAAATATGTTCAGCAACATCTTCTGAGTAAATTGATACCACCCATGTATAGGTATGTCGTGTCATTTGGGGGCTAATAGGCCTTATTTGGGGGGTGCGCATTTCAGTTTTCCAACTTGGAATTTTCACATTTCGTCATCATGCACCCATGTCCTATTTGGGACATTTTTGAAGCCGGCCAAAGTAATTTACCCCCATCAAACTATATATTTTTTAGAAAGGGCACACCCTAGGGTGCTTCAAAGAGTTGTATTTTAAACACTTTCCATTCACTAGCTCTATGTCAAACTTTCAGGTAGTCACTTTTTGTGTTATTTTTTCACACACATTGCACTTTAGGCGTGAATTGTCAAATCCAGTTATGGGTTACTGCCAAAAAACACCCCAAAATATGTTCAGCAACATCTTCTGAGTAAATTGATACCACCCATGTATAGGTATGTCGGGTCATTTGGGGGCTAATAGGCCTTATTTGGGGGTGCTGCATTTCAGTTTTCCAACTTGGAATTTTCACATTTCGTCATCATGCACCCATGTCCTATTTGGGACATTTTTGTGAAGCCGGCCAAAGTAATTTACCCCATTCAAACCATATATTTTTAGAAAGGGCACCCCTAGGGTGCTTCAAAGAGTTGTATTTTAAACACTTTCCATGCACTAGCTCTATGTCAAACTTTCAGGTAATCACTTTTTGTGTTATTTTTTCACACCACATTGTACTTTAGGCTTGAATTGTCAAATCCAGTTATGGGTTACTGCCAAAAAACACCCCAAAATTATGTTCAGCAACATCTTCTGAGTAAATTGATACCACCCATGTATAGGTATGTCGGGTGTTTGGGGGCTAATAAGCCTTATTTGGGGGGTGCGCTTTTCAGTTTTCAACTTGGAATTTTCACATTTCGTCATCATGCACCCATGTCCTATTTGGGACATTTTTGAAGCCGGCCAAAGTAATTTACCCCCATCAAACCATATATTTTTAGAAAGGGCACACCCTAGGGTGCTTCAAAGAGTTGTATTTTAACACTTTCCATGCACCAGCTCTATGTCAAACTTTCAGGTAGTCACTCTTTGTGTTATTTTTTCACACACATTGTACTTTAGGCATGAATTGTCAAATCCAGTTATGGGTTACTGCCAAAAAACACCCCAAAAATGTTCAGCAACATCTTCTGAGTAAATTGATACCACCCATGTATAGGATATGTCGGGTCATTTGGGGGCTAATAGGCCTTATTGGGGGGTGCGCATTTCAGTTTTCCAACTTGGAATTTTCACATTTCGTCATCATGCACCCATGTCTATTTGGGACATTTTTGAAGCCGGCCAAAGTAATTTACCCCCATCAAACCATATATTTTTAAAGGGCACACCCTAGGGTGCTTCAAAGAGTTGTATTTTAACACTTTCCATGCACTAGCTCTATGTCAAACTTTCAGGTTAGTCACTTTTTGTGTTATTTTTTCACACACATTGTACTTTAGGCATGCATGAATTGTCAAATCCAGTTATGGGTTACTGGCCAAAAACACCCCAAAATATGTTCAGCAACATCTTCTGAGTAAATTGATACCACCCATTGTATAGGTATGTCGTGGTCATTTGGGGGTTAATAGGCCTTATTTGGGGGTTTGCGCATTTTCAGTTTTCCAACTTGGAATTTTCACATTTCGTCATCATGCACCCATGTCCTATTTGGGACATTTTTGAAGCCGGCCAAAGTAATTTCCCCATCAAAACCAATATATTTTTAGAAAGGGCACACCCTAGGGTGCTTCAAAGAGTTGTATTTTAACACTTTCCATGCCACTAGCTCTATGTCAAACTTTCAGGTAGTCACTTTTTGTGTTATTTTTTCACACACGTTGTACTTTAGGCATGGAATTGTCAAATCCAGTTATGGGTTACTGCCAAAAAACACCCCAAAATATGTTCAGCAACATCTTCTGAGTAAATTGATACCACCCATGTATAGGTATGTCGGGTCATTTGGGGGCTAATAGGCCTTATTTGGGGGGTGCGCATTTCAGTTTTCCAACTTGGAATTTTCACATTTCGTCATCATGCACCCATGTCCTATTTGGGACATTTTTGAAGCCGCCCAAAGTAATTTACCCCCATGCAAACCATATATTTTTAGAAAGGGCACACCCTAGGGTGCTTCAAAGAGTTGTATTTTAACATTTTCCATGCACTAGCTCTATGTCAAACTTTCAGGTAGTCACTTTTTGTGTTATTTTTTCACACACGTTGTACTTTAGGCATGAATTGTCAAATCCAGTTATGGGTTACTGCCAAAAAACACCCCAAAATATGTTCAGCAACATCTTCTGAGTAAATTGATACCACCCATGTATAGGTATGTCGTGTCATTTGGGGGCTAATAGGGCCTTAATTTGGGGGGTGCGCATTTCAGTTTTCCAACTTGGAATTTTCACATTTCGTCATCATGCACCCATGTCCTATTTGGGACATTTTTGAAGCCGCCAAAGTAATTTACCCCCATCAAACATATATATTTTTAGAAGGGCACACCCTAGGGTGCTTCAAAGAGTTGTATTTTAACACTTTCCATTCACTAGCTCTATGTCAAACTTTCAGGTAGTCACTTTTTGTGTTAATTTTTTCACACACATTGTACTTTAGGCGTGAATTGTCAATCCAGTTATGGGTTACTGCCAAAAAACACCCCAAAATATGTTCAGCAACATCTTCTGAGAGTAAATGATACCACCCATGTATAGAGTATGTCGGGTCATTTGGGGGCTAATAGGCCTTATTTGGGGGTGCGCATTTCCAGTTTTCAAACTTGGAATCACATTTCGTCATCATGCAACCCATGTCCTATTTGGGACATTTTTGAAGCCGGCCAAAGTAATTTACCCCCATCAAACCATATATTTTTAGAAAGGGCACACCCTAGGGTGCTTCAAAGAGTTGTATTTTAACACTTTCCATGCACTAGCTCTATGTCAAACTTTCAGGTAATCACTTTTTGTGTTATTTTTTCACACACATTGTACTTTAGGCTTGAATTGTCAAATCCAGTTATGGGTTACTGCCAAAAAACACCCCAAAATATGTTCAGCAACATCTTCTGAGTAAATTGATACCACCCATGTATAGGTATGTCGGGTTGTTTGGGGGCTAATAGGCCTTATTTGGGGGGTGCGCTTTTCAGTTTTTCAACTTGGAATTTTCACATTTCGTCATCATGCACCCATGTCCTATTTGGGACATTTTTGAAGCCGGCCAAAGTAATTTACCCCCATCAAACCATATATTTTTAGAAAGGGCACACCCTAGGGTGCTTCAAAGAGTTGTATTTTAACACTTTCCATGCACCAGCTCTATGTCAAACTTTCAGGTAGTCACTCTTTGTGTTATTTTTTCACACACATTGTACTTTAGGCATGAATTGTCAAATCCAGTTATGGGTACTGCCAAAAAACACCCCAAAATATGTTCAGCAACATCTTCTGAGTAAATGATACCCCCCATGTTAGGTATATGTCGGGTCATTTGGGGGCTAATAGGCCTTATTTGGGGGGTGCGCATTTCAGTTTTCCAACTTGGAATTTTTCAACATTTCGTCATCATGCACCCATGTCCTATTTGGGACATTTTTGAAGCCGGCCAAGTAATTTACCCCCATCAAACCATATATTTTTAGAAGGGCACACCCTAGGGTGCTTCAAAGAGTTGTATTTTAACACTTTCCATGCACTAGCTCTTGTCAAACTTTCAGGTAGTCACTTTTTGGTTATTTTTTTCACAACATTTACTTTAAGGCATGAATTGTCAATCCAGTTTTGGGGTTAACTGCAAAAAACACCCCAAAATATGTTCAGCCAACATCTTCTGAGTAAATTGATACCACCCATGTATAGGTATGTCTGTCATTTGGGGGTTAATAGGCCTTATTTGGGGGTGCGCATTTCAGTTTTCCAACTTGAATTTTCACATTTCGTCACATGCACCCATGTCCTATTGGGACATTTTTGAAGCCGGCCAAAGTAATTTACCCCCATCAAACTATATATTTTTAGAAAGGGCACACCCTAGGGTGCTTCAAAGAGTTGTAATTTTTAACACTTTCCATGCACTAGCTCTATGTCAACTTTCAGGTAATCACTTTTTGTGTTATTTTTTCACACACATTGTACTTTAGGCTTGAATTGTCAAATCCAGTTATGGGTTACTGCCAAAAAACACCCCAAAATATGTTCAGCAACATCTTCTGAGTAAATTGATACCACCCATGTAATAGGTATGTCGGGTTGTTTGGGGGCTAATAGGCCTTATTTGGGGGTGCGCTTTTCAGTTTTTCAACTTGGAATTTTCACATTTCGTCATCATGCACCCATGTCCTATTTGGGACATTTTTGAAGCCGGCCAAAGTAATTTACCCCCATCAAACCATATATTTTTAGAAAGGGCACACCCTAGGGTGCTTCAAAGAGTTGTATTTTAACACTTTCCATGCACCAGCTCTATGTCAAACTTTCAGGTAGTCACTCTTTGTGTTATTTTTTCACACACATTGTACTTTAGGCATGAATTGTCAAATCCAGTTATGGGTTACTGCCAAAAAACACCCCAAAATATGTTCAGCAACATCTTCTGAGTAAATTGATACCACCCCATGTATAGGTATGTCGGGTCATTTGGGGGCTAATAGGCCTTATTTGGGGGGTGCGCATTTCAGTTTTCCAACTTGGAATTTTCACATTTCATCATCATGCACCCATGTCCTATTTGGGACATTTTTGAAGCCGGCCAAAGTAATTTACCCCCATCAAACCATATATTTTTAGAAAGGGCACACCCTAGGGTGCTTCAAAGAGTTGTATTTTAACACTTTCCATGCACCAGCTCTATGTCAAACTTTCAGGTAGTCACTTTTTGTGTTATTTTTTCACACACATTGTACTTTAGGCATGAATTGTCAAATCCAGTTATGGGTTACTGCCAAAAAAACCCCAAAATATGTTCAGCAACATCTCTGAGTAAATTGATACCACCCATATATAGATTTGTTCTGTTGTTTTTGGGGTGCTACGCCAATCTTTTGACATGTGCTTGTCAATTTTCTAATTTGACATACAGTATCTTCTTTGCTTATCTTCTTTTTAGGGGCTTTTTTACATACCCCAATTTTATTAACGTGCATATATTTGGTAAGCTAACACCCCAAAGTATTGTAAATGGAGTGTTTTTTATGCCATGGATGCAACCGTTTGCTCCAAACAAATTGGATACTGTTTGGTGGTCATTTTTCATTTTCACACCCACATCAGTTTTGGACTGTGATTTAGGAGACACTGTTGTTTGTTACTGCATGAAAACTCTCCAGGTTGTTTTCTGCAAGGTCTCCTGAGTACACCCATGCCCCCCATGCATAGGTTTGCCAGGATTTTGGGAAGGTTCAAATACAATTTTTATGACTTTGTCATTGGAGTTGAAATTGAGATTATTTCTTCAGCTAGGCCTAGCTTTGGTTTTGGGTCTACCGCATACCCCAGTTTGAATTATTGCCAGAAAATTGTTTATATTTGTTATGTTGACACCCCAAGGTATTGCATATGGAGTGCTTTGATGCAATGGATGCAACGGTTTTAGCCCAAAACATTTGAGAAGGTGTGTGGCGGTAATTTTTCAATTTTCAGATTTTTACGCCCACACTAGATTTGGACTGTGATTTAGGAGACACTGTTGTTTGTTACTGCATGAAAACTCTCCAGGTTGTTTTCTGCAAGGTCTCCTGAGTACACCCATGCCCCCCATGCATAGGTGTGCAAAGATTTTGGAAAAATACAGCACCAATTGTAGAACTTAAAAATGTACGAATAAAATGTAAAAGTCTGGTGCAGTAAAAGAAAAAAAAAACTAATCTGAACTAACTAACTGGAGTGTGAGAAAAAATAGAAAGGAAAAAAAAAATCACAGATCACGCACAGTGTGATATAGCTTGAAACAGTCCCCAAGACACAGACCGGGTTGTCCAGGGCATTCTGGGCAGTAAAAGATTGTGTCTCTCCTCTGCCCCCTCTTGAAACACACCCTGCATCTTTTTTGGGGTTTCTGTTTGCCCTCAGTAGGGGGGATTTTATAAATAAAATGTGTATCCCCAACTCTGTCCCCCATCACCGCCCGGGGAGCATGTGCATCCTGGTACAAAAACCCCGAAATGACCTGGAGCTGAAACTGTAAAAAGGACAGCGTCACTCCGGGGTTTGCCTTTTTGCAGAGCAAAAAGGCATTGTGGGTTGCAATTTGCATCAGGTAAATTGCAACCTTTTTGTACCAGGCCCTTGACTTCCGCATAATCTGGTAGGGCTGGAGCAGCTGATCTGCCAGATCAACCCCACCCATATGCCGGTTATAGTCTTTGATGCACACTGGCTTCTTGATGCGCACAGCTCTGCCACGTACAGAGACCTCCACAGACCTCTCAGTGTGGATGGTGGATAGAAGGTATACATCCTTCTTGTCTCTGTACTTGACCGCCAACAGCTCCTCTTGGCGCAGAGCTGAGGTCTCCCCCCTTTTTAGCCGGGTGCAGACAAGCTGTGCTGGGAAACCTACGCGGTTCTTGCGAACAGTACCGCATGCTGCTGTATCAAAACAATACAGCAGCTTGAACAAAGGGACACTCGTATAAAAATTATCAAGATGCAAGTGGTACCCTTTGTTCATCAGGGGAAAAAGTAGGTCCCACACAATCTTGCCACTGGTTCCCATGTGTTCTGGGCAACCTGGAGGGTTCCGTACACACGGAAGGCCTGAGTATACCCACTCTCGCTGTCACAGAGCTTATACACCTTCACTCAATACCTGGAGCGTTTGGAAGGAATATACTGCTTGAATCCCAGCCTTCCCTTGTATTTCATTAGGGATTCATGCATGCAGATATTCCTTCCAGGTGTATAAGCCTCTGCAAACCTGGTGGCGAAGTGGGTAATCAGGGGGCGGATTTTATACAGCCTGTCAAACTGGGGATGCTCTCTAGGAGGGCACAGGCTGTTGTCACTGAAGTGCATGAAACGCAAAATGTTTTCATACCTTCTACGTGACATTGATTGGGGGTAAATGGGGGTAGAGCAGATGGGGCTACTGCTCCAGTAGGAGCGAATTGAGGGCTTCTTTATGATGCCCATCAGCATAGTAAGTGCCCAGAATTTCAGAAATTCTGGCACATCTAGCGGGGTCCATTGCTGCCTTGCCAAGTAGGAGTCTGGCTTCGCAGCACAATGCTGATGGGCATACAGATTTGATTGGGCAACGATGTCGCCCAACAAATCATCCCCCATAAACACCTGCAAAAACTGTGTGGCGGTAAATCCTGCAACATCAATATTGATGCCAGGATTTGCCGTGAAAGGAGGGATATCTGGCCTCTGGCGATGAGGCACTACCCACTCCTCAGCTGGAGCTGTGCGTCTCCTGCTGGCAGGTGGTGATCCAGGATCTGCATCAGAAACATCACTAGATACATCAGCCAGCGTAGATGATGTATCTAGCGACGTCTCTGAGCAGTTGGCGGGGTCGAAATCGGGGTCTGAGTCTGACGCAGATGCCTCAGATTCTGACGCCAGGATGGCATATGCCTCCTCGGCGCTGTACACCCTCTCAGACATTATATATAATAGATTATAAAATTTTATAATTATTATATATATAAACGGATTTTTGGTTCTTAGAAGAATCGTTGGGTTTCACAAGAAAATACAAATAAACACCTAAATCTCTCTAAATCACTCTAAACCTGCCTCAATTCTTCTAAATCTCCCTAAATTCTCTCTAAATCTGCCTCAATTTTTCTAATCTCACTCAATCTACCTAAAATCTCTAACCTGTCAAATCTGATCTCTCTCTCTCGCTCACCAAAACACAAGTGAGGAGAGGGAGGGAGAATCACAGAGGTCAGAGCCAATATTTACAAAATATTGACCTGACCTGACAAATTAGAAATTTTATTTTGACTTTTTCAAACTTCTGATTGGATGTTGCTAGCCTGCCTCTCTGATGAGGCAGGCTAGGAACATTCCACTCAGCCCCAAGATGACCCTGCCCTTAGAAGGGCAGCGCCATCTTGGCTGTCAGTTTATTTTATTTTATTCATTTTTATTTATTTTTATTTAACTTTTTTCTTTTTTTTACACTTTTGTTTTACTCTGCTGGGTGCCTTGATCCCTCGAGGCACCCAGCAGAGCACCTGATCACTCATGTGATCTTTTTTGTACTGAGTGCCACGATACCTCGTGGCACTCAGTACTTCCTGCCGCTACCGGAAGTGATCGCTCGGGGGAGCGATCACTGAGCGGACCGGCGGCAGGTAAGCATATTGCAGGATGCCTCGATGTCGAGGCATCCCTGCAATATACACAGAGCAGCTGGAAGCGATACCGATCTCTTCCAGCGCTCTCTAGAAGTGCCGGGCACCTCTCCAGTAAAACCGGATGTTGATCGCTCCCGGGGAGCGATCACAAGGTGCCCCGGCACTCCTGTCCTGGAACCAGTACTCTTGAAATTTGACCACAGTGAATCTCTAAGCTGGTACATTAGTGTAAGATCAGCTGTAACCCAGGGGAGATGGGTCCCTTTTACTCGCACTTTATGCAGCGGGGCATGGGAATTCCAGACTTGCAGGAGCTCAGACTGAAAGTATTCAATTGCACAGTCTAGGTCTGGGATTAGGTTTAGTCTATACCAGGGGAGCTGTTTGAGATCACTTAGGAAGAATTCAAGAATAAATTTCTTGAAAGACCTGGTGGTTATTACCTTTGGGGGAGATTTCATGGCCTTTATTTTGCGCACGCAGTACACTAGACAATGGTCACTAAAGCTATTAGCGAGAACACCTGCCTCCTGTATTCGATCAAATAAAACAAACTCGGGATCAGCAAGATAATCCATCACAAGCAAACAGAATAAAATGTTGAATGTATTAAACCTCAGAATGCCCTGCTTGATGTTTTTTGTTTGCAAAGAGAAATTCAAAGTCAAGACAATCACAAACACTTTATTCTATCCAGATTAGTAAATATCCTGAACACAGATCAGTCGCATTCTGGTCATGTGATCAAAGCAAAAGAACATTTTGTAATTGTATAAATATATCCAAAAATATTTACATCTATGTATTACTTGCTGATTATTAGTTATCATTATTATTATTCTTTATTT
This sequence comes from Leptobrachium leishanense, assembly GCA_009667805.1. Classification (NCBI taxonomy): domain Eukaryota; kingdom Metazoa; phylum Chordata; class Amphibia; order Anura; family Megophryidae; genus Leptobrachium; species Leptobrachium leishanense. Next base: position 7,362,819 of record CM019065.1, read on the forward strand.
ATAAAGCGCTGGCATATTCCGCAGCGCTGTATAATAGGCACAGTATAGACAGGGTTACAATACATTGAACAACATTTGACAAACAGTACAGGAGGAGATGAGGCCCTATTCCCATAGGAACTCACAATTAGGGATGAGCTGGTTGGTTCGATGTGTTCGGAGTTCGATTTGAACATCGCCCATTCGTATGTTCGCAAACTTCGAACATTTCCGCGTGTTCGCAGCATGTTCGCCCACAATGCACCACAATGCACTTTTTCACTTACCTGAAGCTTGTAATTAGCTACAGCCTTGCACCTGATCACAGGTCAGGTGCAAGACAGGTGCAAGACTATGCCAATCACGGCTCAGATTCCTGATTGGGCAAATTTTGCCCAATCATGGGGTCACAGAGCTAAGTCCCGCAGCACACTATATAAGGCGTCCCTTGCAGCCCCAGCACGTGTTTTTTGAGAGGAGATTGTTGTGTTAGTGTGTGTTCTCACTGCCAGTCTGCCACCAACTAATTTGGGGGTCTCATTTCTACAAAATATCTGGGAATTGTTGTAATCTTTGTGTTCTCACTGCCACCAACTATTTTGGGGGGTCTCATTTCTGCAGAGTATCTGGGAATTGTTCTAATCTTTGTGTTCTCACTGCCACCGACTATTTTGGGGGTCTCATTTCTACAGAATATCTGGGAATTGTTGTAATCTTTGTGTTCTCACTGCCACCAACTATTTTGGGGTCAGTCATTTATACGAAATATCTGGGAATTGTTCTAATCTTTCTGTACTCACTGCCAGAAGCAAATGTGGGGGTCTCATTTCTACAAAATATCTGGGAATTGTTCTAATCTTTGTGTTCTCACTGCCACCAACTATTTGTAATCTGTGTCTTCTCATTGCCAGCTATCAGGTTGTCCCACATACGTACTTCTAGCAGATTTCTGTGATTTGTAATCTGTGTCTTGTCACTGTTGCCAGCAATCAGGGGGTCCTATCAGGGGGTCTCACTGACGTATAGGTGGTTTCTGGGAATTGTAATTTGTGTCTTGTCACTGCCACCCATCAGGGGGCCTCACTGATTTATAGGAGGTTTCTGGGAATTTTAATCTGTGTCTTGTCACTGGCTGCCAGCTATCAGGGTGTCTCACTGAGTTATACAAGAGTTTTGGAAATCTTTAATCTTTATACCAGAGTTGAATCAGAGTTCTGCATATCTCCAATTTGTATAACAGAGTTGAATCAGAGTTCTGTATATCTTTAATCTATATATCACTCGCCATGTCAGAAAGACCAAAAAGGACAGGCATACGCCCCCAGACACAGATAAGAGGACAAGCAGCCTCTGTGTCGGGAGGCTCTGCCTCTGGTCGTCGTGGACATGGTGCATCCTCTGCAGGGGCACGCTTGTCCTTTCTAACTGGTGCTGGCCGTCTTAAGCAGCAGCAACATACAGAGGATTTGCAGGATTGGCTAACCAGGCAATCCTCATCCTCTGAGTCCTCTCTCAGCCAGGCTTGAAGTGCTTTACAGTCCACCTCAGATGCAAAAGCATCTAATGCAGCCTCCATGTCCACAGCTACTCCTGCCATAGCCTCACTATCACACACGGAGGAGTCAGCTGAATTGTTTGACTACAATGACAGTGACATGCTGCTTGAGGATGCGCAGCAACTACAGTGCTCTGATTCAATCTCTGAGGTTGAGGAAGGGAGTATAATCAACCTAGAGGAAGGGGTGCCAGTGATGACGCACAAATAACTGGCACTCATGTTGCCCCAGCAGCTGCAGCATACTGCCAAGTTGGCTCCAGTGACGAGGAGATAGGGGGTGATGACAATGATGATGAGGTCACTGATTCCACCTGGATGCCTGATCGAACAGAAGAGTCAAGTGAGGAGGAGGAGGCACAACAAACACGAGGCATAACGTCTTCTATGACCAATCGTAGCACTAGCCAGTCCAAGGCAACAGATGTCAGAGCTGCTCAGGTGCAGAGCGCTGTTGTCTCAAAGCACACATCCAGGAACTCTGCTGTCTGGGAGTTCTTTAAGAAATGTGCATCAGACCGCACCGTTACTATTTGTAATCTATGTCAGATGAGGGTCAAGCGTGGGAAAGACACCGGACGCTTGGGTACCACGTGCTTGAGGCAACATATGACCACCTGCCATGCATCCCGTTGGCGCAACACTTTGTGTAGGTCCTCCTCCTTACCTGTCTCTAACCCCACTATATTGACTCCAACCTCCACTGACAGGGATGATGCCACAGTAATGGGTGTACCAGGTCCTTCCTCAGAATGTGACCGCATCCCATCAGCTGAAGATTTATGCAGTCAGATTAAGTTGCCCCAGCTGTAACAGCGTAAGAAAAATTATAGTCCCAACCATCCCCAAGCACAGCGTCTAATTGCCAGCTTAGCAAAATTACTCACATTGCAGCTGCTGCCTCTCCAGCTGGTGGACTCTGCTTCCTTCCTTGAATTTTTTGAATGTGCTGTAGAAACATTGAAACATAGAAAAATGTCGGCAGATAAGAACCTTTCGGCCCATCTAGTCTGCCCAATTACATGGATACTTTACCTGGATTTATCTTTTGTATAGGATAGCCTTATGCCTATCCCATGCTTGCTTAAATTCAATTACTGTTTTGGCCTCTACCACTTCTACTGGAAGAGTGTTCCATGTATCCACCACCCTCTCAGTAAAATAATGCTTCCTGATGTTACTTTTAAACCTTTGCCCCTCTAATCTAAGACTATGTCCTCTTGTTTTGCTACTTTGTTTCCGTTTAAATATACTCCCTTCCTCTACCTTGTGGATTCCCTTTACATATTTAAATGTTTCTAGTACACAGTAGCAGGTTCCAAAACGCCATTTCTTTTCACGGAAGGCCATTCCAGCACTATACCAGCACGTGGAAGACAATGTTATGGAGTCACTGGGAAAGGCAGTCAGCAGCAAGGTGCATGTGACTTTTGACACGTGGTCCAGCAAGCATGGACAGCGCCGTTACATTTCTTTCACGGCACACTGGGTAACTCTGTTTGCAGCTGGGAGGGATCCAAGACGGGGCTCTGTGCTGGAGCTTGTTTATCCACCACGCCTCCAAAAAGCTGCTTGTATGAGGTCTGGCCACTCCACCACCACCTCTCCCTCTTCCTCCTCCTCCTCCTTCTCTGTCTCTGGCGAAGAGGCAGTTAAACCGAGTTTAAGTGGCAGGGGCTATGCAATGGCTCAAGCAAAAAGATGCCATATTGTGCTTGAGCTGGTTTGTTTAGGGGACAGAAGCCACACCAGCCAGAAATTCTGTCAGCTGCAGGGGCAGGTGCAGAGATGGTTAACACCATGCCAGCTTGAGCTGGGAATGGTCGTCTGTGATAATGGCAGCAACCTTCTCTCCGCCCTACGCAAGGGTAAATTGACGCATGTACCATGCCTAGCACACGTCATAAATCTGGTGGTACAGCGTTTCCTAACCAGGTACCCAGGGCTGGCAGAGCTTCTCAGCTAGGCCAGAAAAGTCTGCAGCCACTTCAGACGGTCATTCCCAGCAAGTGTTCGCCTGGCAGAAATTGAAAGAGAATTCCACCTTCCTACAAACCGTCTGATCTGTGACATGCCCACCAGGTGGAACTCGGCATTAGCAATGCTGCAGCGTCTGCACAAGCAGCAGAGGGCCATCAACGAGTTCCTGTGTGAGTATGGCACAAGGACAGGTTCAGGTCAAATTGTTTTTTTTCCCCCCCGCAGTGGCTGATGATCAAGTATGCATGCACTGTATTCTCACCATTTGAGGAGGCAATGAGGATGGTGAGCAGGGACAGTGCATGCATCAGTGACACAATTCCTTTAGTGTTCCTACTGGAGCACACTCTGCAGGGAATTATAGATGTGGCACTAGAGGCAGAGGAGCAGGAGGAAGAGGAGGCCTTCCCTAGCTCTCAAGGCCCAAGTCTTTCTGCAGACAGCATTCCAGTGGGTCCTCAGATCAGATAGGAGGATGAGGAAGAGGAGGAATATTTAAGTATTGGGGGAATGAAGGTGGGGATTCCTCAAGGGAGGGTTTTGTGTGCCCAGAAACCCAAGGACTAGTACGTGGCTGGGAGGAGGAAGTGCACGATTGGGTCATCCTCATTGACCAGGAAGACTCGGAAGCTAATGCCACCTCCAACCTATGCTGCATTGGCTCCTTTATCCTGCAAAGCCTGGAAAAGGACCCCAGGATTCATGCTATCAAGGAGAGGGATTATTACTGGTTGGCAAGCCTTCTTGATCCACGATACAAGGGTAAAGTTGCAGAGCTCATCCTGCCCGCACAGAGGGAGGACAGGATGAAAAAACTTGAGGACTCTTTAAAGTGACATTTGTGTAACACCTTTCCAGGCACTGGTAGGTTACCAAGTGATGACACAGGTGCTTCTGAGGCTGCGGATGATTAGAGGAAGAGTGGTGAAGGCCGGGGCTGCTTGACTGATGCCTCTTTAATTTTTTTAGTCCACGACGCCCAGGGACATCAAATGTAGGCACCGATTGCCAGCGTCTTCTCCGTATGGTGCAGGACTACCTAGGGGCAAGTGCAGACCTGGATACCTTTCCAGCAGATGATCCACTGGCTTACAGGGTGTTGAGATTGGATCACTGGTCAGAACTTAGGCAATATGCTATGCAGCTACTAGGTTGTCCTTCATCCAACGTGCTTTCTGATGGGACGTTCAGTGCCGCTGGAGGTTTTGTCAGAGACAAAATAGTGCGTCTGTCCACCGAATTAATCAGTCTTCGATCAGCAGCTATCAATCCCCTGACGTAACAGAATAGATAGGGGAACTCTTCTACATTCACAAAACCTCCACCACCAATGGCACAATATTTGGCTGCACTGACACTGATGCCTATATTACCAGATTTATATCATTTTAAATTTTTGGACCTCAGGGTCAACCCTGCACTCTTCCACAATACCACAAAAGGGTTACAGTGTGAAGGCACTTGCTGCCACCAAAGGCACAATATTTGGCTGAACTGACGCCTATATTACCAGTTTTATATAATTGAAATTTTTTGGACCGCAGGGTCCAACCCTGCACTCTTCCACAATACCACAGAGGGGTTACTGTGTGACGGCACTGTTGCCAACATTAAAGGCCCAATTTTAAAGCACCTATTGTTACTTTCATCCAAAGCCTGCATAAGTTTCACCATAATTTAGCCAAAAAAATTATTAAACTTGTTCTGCACATCCTAAAATGTCTCCTCTTTTAATACTGACTGCCACCCCAAGCAGTTGTTTATGAATAGATTAAAGGAAAACCGTTTACCGTCATTTGAAACATCATTTTTTTGTTTTTAAATGTTTCTTTACATCCTACAAATCCACCACTTCACGGGCAGGTTATGGGGACCTCCTAGGCATGATATTTGAAGGAATTTTTCATTTTTATTTTTAACCCTTATTTCATGGAAAACTCACTCAGGGTTATTCAGAGAGCGTGAAAAGCAGGAGAATGACTGGAGAATGACTGGAGATTTAGGTCAAAATAGCCAAACCAGAAAAATTCTCCCTTTCATCTTACTTTCCAAATCGGCTATTTTGACCTAGAATTTTTCGTTCTCCAGTCATTCTCCTGCTTTCACGCTCTATGAATTACTTTTCCTTTAAAACTTTTTTTTTACTTTTTGTCCTTGTTTCCTGTCCCCCAGGGCACTACCTGAACCCCCATACACCTTTTATGGCAAATATCTTGCATATATGCCCTCTTGCAGGGCACTATAAAAATCTAACCTATGACTCCCAATGAGTTCGGTTCGTGTTCGAACTCAAACTTTTGAAATTGTTCGAGTTCGAATGCGAGCCGAACACGAAGGTGTTCGGCTCAACCCTACTCACAATCTAGAAGGGTTGGGTTGGAAACAGATAGAGAGGACAGCGAGGTGAGAGTGATGGACTGGTTTCATCAGTGAGTCAGGTGGTTGGCTTCTCTAAATTGGAATGTTTTAAGGGAGTGTTTGAAGGAAGTGAAATTAGGGGAAAGTCTGACCGTACAAGGGAGAGCGTTCCAGAGAATGGGGGCTGCGCGTGAGAAGTCCTGCAGTCTATCATGGGAAGAGGTGATGCGAGGTGAAGCTAGGAGTAGGTCACTGTTTGATTTTAGGGAGCGGGCTAGGGTGTATTTGGGGATTAGTGAGGACAGGTAGTGGGGAGCTGAGTTAGTGAGGGTTTTATAGGTAAGGATTTTAAATTAAATTCTGCAGTGGACGGGGAGCCAGTGAAGGGACTTGCAGACGGGAGCGGCAGAGACAGAGCGGCGGGTGAGGTGGATTAGCTTGGCAGAGGTGTTCAAGATGGATTGTAGGGGGAGAGGCAGAAGAGAGGGAGGCCAGACAAGAGATTATTGCAATAGTCAAGTCGGGAGATTACCAGGGCATGGATTAGTTGTTTTGTGGTGGCAGCGGTAAGAAATGGATGAATTCTGGAAATATTACGTAGTTGGTATCGGCAGGAGGAGGAAAGAGACTGGATGTGGGGGATGAAGGAAAGAGCAGAGTCAAGTGTAACTCCGAGACAGCGAACCTGGTTTGATGGGGAGATAGTGATACCCTCCACTGTGATAGAAAAGTCAGGAGGTGGAGAGGCATTAGAAGGAGGAATTAGTAGGAGTTCAGTCTTAGACATGTTGATCTTTAGGTGGTGGGAGGCCATCCAGGAGGAGATGCCAGATAAACAGTCACTGACTTTGGAAAGGACAGGGGGAGAGAGATCAGGGGTAGAGAGGTAAATCTGAGTGTCATCAGCACAGAGGTGGTATTTGAAGCCAAAGCTATTAATGACTTTGCCCAGGGAGGAGGTGTAGATAAAAAAGAGCAAAGGACCAAGGACAGAGCCTTGAGGTACATTATGATGTCATTAAATCATCTATAAAAGATCTATGCATTGTCTTTCTATATAATAAAATACCTACAAAACCCTCACTAACTCAGCGCCCCACTATCTGTCCTCACTAATCACCAAATACACCCCAGCCCGCTCCCTAAGGTCAAACAGTGACCTGCGCCTAGCTTCTCCCCGCATCACCTCTTCCCATGATAGACTGCAGGATTTCTCACGCGCAGCCCCCACTCTCTGGAACGCTCTCCCTCGTACTGTCAGACTTTCCCCTAACTTCTCTTCCTTCAAACGCTCCCTTAAAACGTTCCTATTTAGGGAAGCCTACCACCCAACTCACTGACGCAACCATCAATCACTCTCACCTTACAGTCCTCTCCTCCTGTTTCCAACCCCAACCCTCCCAGATTGTGAGTTCCTACGGGAATAGGGCCCTCATAACCTCCTGTACTGTTTGTCAAATGTTGTTCAATATATTGTAACCCTGTCTATACTGTGTTTATTGTACAGCGCTGCGGAATATGCTGGCGCTTTATAAATAAAGAATAATAATAATAATAATAATAAAATGAATGTGGAGTCGTCTATCAAGAAAATGTCAGTGGTGTCTGCTCCCCTATCCCTCTCCAATACTATGGGGTTTACTTAACCAATTCCCTCCTGCACCTCCCACCGTCTCCACTCTTTCGGCCCTTCTTACTCCTCTCCCAGCTCCAAATTCTCAACCCTCTCCTCTTCAGCTCACTTTTTATTTCTCTCATCTACCTGCTCTGCTGCCATTCCCAATTTCTGTCAGCATCTGTGAAAACGTTCATGTTAAACACGGCAGATTTGTGTGATATTTAGAATCTCCATAACATCTAGTCTGGTGGATATGTGTAATGTGTGATAAAGGATGCTTTCTTTTTTCTATAAAATAAATGATTATTAATTTTCAAAGATAATAAATGGAATACAGAAAGGAAAAGAGGGGGGTGGAGGAGAATTAAAGAAATACCAAACATCACATTTCCGTCTGGTATGATGCAATGTAACACAACGCAGCTTAATGTAACTTAATCCAATACTAATAGCAATACTAACCCTTCCACATTCCATCTTGTTATGTTTGCTGCAAGTTTACAGCCGATTGCCTCTACCAGAGCCAAAATAGAGCAAGTTTGAGGTCACATATAATAATAATCATGTGTCACCCTGTTGTGGACAGAAATGTATATATTCGCTTTTATAATATTCAAAGGCTTAGAAGGAGGCCTAGAAAAATTTTCATTTGAGTAGTTTAAATGGTTAATCAAGATTTATGAATCAAATGCATATTATTCTTTAAACGCTATCTTAGCCATCATGCCCCTCCACATCCTGCCCTTTGATGATGATCTGCCTAATGCCCACACCCCCGGACTCACTAGACAAAGGAGAGAGGTGAATTCTGTACCTGGCAGTTTCGATCCCCACGTCTACCTTGATGTCATAGGAGTCCCAAGGGGGGTGCCTAATGAGTTCAAAGCTAGAGACCAGGTAAAGGCGGGATTTGAATCTTTAATCCCCATGGTAGCCATCAACAAGAATGTTGATTGGATTAACTACATCTATTACAACCAACAGAGGTTTGTTAACTATACCCGAGATGCCCTCCAGGGTTTGGCCGACCAGCTAGGCCCGACCTCTGCAATGACCTTCCAGAACCGAATGGCCCTCGATATGCTACTGGCAGAGAGGGGTGGGGTCTGTACGATGCTGAAAGGTACTGGTGGCTCCTGATGCACCTTTATCCCGGATAACACAGGCCCCATTGGCAAAGTCACTAAAGCCATTAAACGATTGGAAGACCTGTCTGAAGAACTGAAGAAAAACTCTGGCATTACTGATCCATGGGATCAGTATTTTAGTTGGATGGGTGCCTGGCAAAAGATCCTCACACAAATAGGGATAGTTATCCTGGTAATGATGGTTCTGTTGACGGTGATTGGATGTTGTGTTTTACCCTGCATTAAAAAGGTTATCGAAAGAACTGTGGAATCCACTACACCTTTACTGCTTAATCAAGTGTGTAGGGACACTGGGGAGAATATTGGCACTTCCTATACTAGTCTAGAATTTCTGGGGGTTCCTGTGAATAAGAGGTATGATGAACTCCGCCCACCTGTAACAAGTCATCCACAGAATTATGAGTCCATGCGTCCCCTATCTCGAGAACACCGTCTATGATTTGGCTCTAAGCCAAGGTTAGTGACCCGTTGCAAGACGAGTTGAAGCCCGACTCTTGACCCACCAGTCTCGACCATGCACGGAAGCCCGGACTACACAGGGGTTTTATTCAATAGGAATTTCTCATCTCAACCTCTGGCGAAGATTTGGGATGGCTGGCGAGACTATTAGGGGAACGGATGAAGGCACGGCTCGTCTCTAGGGGTACACTTGGGAAATGTGCATTTTTAGGGGGGACTGTTGTGGACAGAAATGTATATATTCGCTTTTATAATATTCAAAGGCTTAGAAGGAGGCATAGAAAAATGCTCATTTGAGTAGTTTAAATGGTTAATCAAGATTTATGAATCAAATGCATATTATTCTTTAAACGCTATCTTAGCTGATTGTTTTTGTACGCACATGTAGTTTCTTTTCCAAGTATCAAGAAGAGAATATTTTGGAACATCTTGGAGAATGTTTTGGAACATCTCGGAACATCCTGTAACCAACGTCCTTGACGGCTAAAGGGACATCCGGAGACACTGTTGTTTAAATTCTTTAACTGTTATTAAACAAGGTCTATAATTTCACAATATTAATGACGAATAGAATGTTGGGCAACAGCCTGTTATCGGTACATGCAAAGTAGCATAAAAAGCCTTGTAAATTGTCGAATAAAGACAGAGAAGTCATTGGCTTGGAAGCCACATAGACGTATTCGTTGTCTGTGTGATTTCTTTATGCACACAGCTATCTGATTTCTCCACCGAATTAGAACAGACACTGGCATCTGAGGACGGACTCCATTGTCCATAGCAATTTGGCGCCCAACGTGGGGCCCTGGGTTACGCTTTCTCCAGTGTGTCACCGACGGGGATTTCCTGGCAGGACCACACCAGAACCGGAGCCTGATCAACTTCGTAACCTCACAGGTAAGATACCTTTTTTGATATCTTATCGGTGACGTGTTCTGGTCTGTGATCCTGCCCCAGGAAACCCCAGTGTGCCGCTTGGGAAAAGCATCAAAAGTGGGGTTTTATTTAACTTTGCCCAGGTGCCCATTATACTGACCCACGACCGCATGCCAGTTGTCTGCTTGTTTGTACGTGTCTCTTTAGGATTCTTTGTATTAACGGCATATTTCCTGATAGAAATTGTATTTTGGTTGGTTGTTAATCAGAGAGATTATCGCGGACCTGTGGTAACAAGTGGGGTGTACCTGGTTAGCTATCTCCAGATGGTAACAGGTGATGTGATGCAATAGGCGCATACCTTGTATTAGGACTTTCCTAACAGTAACAGGTGAACACAAGCTTGGTGGTAGGATGCGATATATCTCTGATTGAAGTATAGTTTGATTGACAGTCAGAGGTTTTTTTTGTGAGTACTGGGATAGATGATGCATTAGGCGTATCTATTAGGAACTCACAAGAATATATATATCTAGTAGGAACAGGTGATGCGGTAAAGGAAGCACCTGTAGGATATATATGCTGCGGTAGAGAGGTGCTAGCTACACCTTTTCTTGCAGGGTCCTATATTTGGAATATAGGGGAGGACGAGACGCTTTATTGTCGTGGTAAATAGGCCACGATAGATATAGGTCTATCCTCATTTCTGACTGTTGATAAACTAAGTGAATTGAAAAGTGACCAGGAAAACAAAGCTAACAATCGAGAATGGGAAATGAACAGAGTAGCCATACTGGTTGGTTGTCACCATGCAAGTTAGTTGAGGAAAGGACAGGCAAAAGTAATGTGACAAACCTAAAGATTTTAGGCAAGATTTGCGAATTAGATAATCCCAGATTACAGGTAGAAGAATGGAAACATGTGTTGAAGAATAAGAAAGGAATGTTGATTGATAATGGTTTATGGAATGTTGCACAGGCTTGGTATAGGGTTGCAAAAGAAATTGAGAATGAAGGGTGGATAGAAACATTAGATAAGAAGAAAGGAAAAACGAATTACTATTATCTCACTCAAGTTCTGAGCCTCCTTCCTATAGTAAGGTATCCAAAAAGAAAATAATAACCCCAACCTAAACGACAAATGCCCAAAAACAGCCGACAGGTCTCTACCCTGTTTTATGTATCGATGGGTCGTACTACACCACTCGTCCTGTCATGTCCTCATTAACAGCCACAAGCCAGGTACCGACAATATACCCTATAATGATTCATTTGCCCAATTTAGATACCACTCTCCACACGATAGACCGGACCGGTGACCTGGGTCACCCACCTTTCTCCAGTCATTCTTATGACTCAGTAAATCGTACTGATGATTCCCTAACGTCCCACATAGGGTTACCTACAACCACACCCCAGGTCACCCGTAGCCAGCCCATGACTTTTCCACCCCAGCACCAAGACCTCATAACCTTTCCACCCCACCAAACCGACACTAGATGTCCTTTCTACCAAAACACCCAAGACATACCCCCGACTCCCAAGAATAATATCACCTGGACACAGCAGCCCACTCTCAGTATGACAGCAGGCACCGTGGAAGGGGAGCCTGGTGGGGAGGGGGGGCGTCCACCAAGAACCTGTTTTACTTGTGGAGAGTCTGGCCATTTCAAACGGGATTGTAAAGCACCCTGCAGGCGACGGCCCCCACCCAAAGCCCAGATGCCGCCAATGACCATTAGCAGGATACTGCTGTCACGGGATGGCCCAGCACCCTCAGCCAGGGCGGTGCAGTGACGGTGGGACATGGACACTTGGGTGTGTGGCACGCACCTTGTTTTTTGGTATTTTTATTTAGAGGTGACAATTGTGTGGTGTTAATAAAGTGTTCCCGTTGGTTATGTGTAATGTATTTTCCCCTTTGTTTGCCTTGCTCGCCGCCATTTTCGATCCTTGTGGCGCAGTTGGAATTTCGATCGGAAAATGGCCGATTCGAACCATCCGGTTCGAATCGTAAAATGGCCGATTCGGACCATCCGGTCGAATTGGCGACTCCCTGAAGGCTAAGGGCCATGGTCCTGGGAGGGCGGGCAAGGAGTCCCATTGTATCTCTAATTGTGTGGAGAAGTAATAAATGCTGTACTGTAAACAATAAATCCAGTTCCTGCAGTGCATTCAGCTTGTCTGGTGTGGCTTGATTCTCCGCCGTATTTTCGGATCTGAGTGTCCCCCGCGGCCTCAGAGTACGGTGCCCACCCGATACGACCCGATTCGAGCGCGCTGACCCTGCTCGAGCATCAGGGCAGAGGCGCTGCTCAGGAAGATTCGATCGGGAAATACAGAGACCGAAATCGAACGGCCCCGCCGGGAGCGCGCCTCGGCATTTGCGGTAAGACCCGAACTTCCCACTGGTCCCGCCAGATCCGAAGCACCCTCCCCTACCGATCCGAAGCCCTCCAGTTCCGATCCGACCCGCCATCCCTTCCCGACTCGATCACCACCGCTCAAGTCCGAAGAGACACCCGCCCCGGGATCGGAAACGTTTCCCACCTAAGAACCGAAACGTTTCCCCATAAGATCCGAATCTTCCTCCACGCCGCTAGGGCCGATTCCCGCAGGCGTCCCACACCCGCCAGGTCCGGGAACAGTTGCTCGGGACGCTGAGGCTGTATGGCTCAGTGGTCGGACTGGTTCCAGCAGGGTCCCCTTTCTCGCCCGCTAACCCTACCCTAGGGTCACGCCAGGCCGCACGAGACGACCGAAGTGCGCGACACTCGGGAGTCGGGCCAGCGGTAAGCGACGGGGTCACGCAGATAGAGCACACCCGCAGGCGGAACAACATCTCCATTCCGTCATAACTGCCATTGTATCTGATAATTTCCCACGACCCACTATCCCTGGCTTAGGCCTTTCCCCCAAGATGATGTCTGACCAAACAACCAATATATATATATATTTGTATATATACTGTGTGTTTTGTATATATGTTTGTGTATATACTGTGTGTTTTGTATATATTTTTGTGTATATAGTGTGTGTTTTGTATATATGGATGTATATGTGTATGTGTATAGAGTATGAGTCAATAAAAAGGTATAGATTTAATCAACGGTTGGACAGGGACGCCTATTTCCAACTCGTGTAAATGGTTACAAGAAAATAATGATGAATTTGTATAAGTGGGATGAACGTTGTTTTAAAGCAGAATCTGATAATCTATAAAATGCGGATGATAGTTTATGAGTCAATGTGAGAAGAGGTTAGGGAAGCCTATCCTAGATATGGCAACTATAGGTTGCTTGCCAGTAAGGAGCAATAAGAAGGAGATGTATGTTTGTATGTATGTATGTATGTCAGAGATGTAAATCACGGTAAGCAAAGACAACAAGCAAAGTAGACAGGAGAGACATAACAACTGCTTTGTTTGAGATATGATTCCATTGCTGGGTGTTTGCCAGGAGGATCTGCGTTGTTTACTGTTGTGGTGTATATGTGAGGTACAAAAAAGTGTACGTATGAGGAGTGATTGTTGTTGTAGGTAGTACCGTTTGTCTATATTGATGGAGGGAGTTTTTGCTAACGCCCTAATGGTTTATTATTTTAATTAAAAATATTTTTATACGAACTATTCTCGGGAGAGAGAGGCTCCGTATTCTATCAGTATTGCTCTGCAGGACAGAGTGCTACGGAGCCGGGTAGAATTAAGTGTTAAGTGTTAAGAACACAAAGTGGGCTTTAAAATATCTCGTATAATGTTTTTTATGTGGAAAAAAAAAGGAAGCAGGACGCAGACGAAAAGTGAAACTAGAAAGATTAAATTGGTTCCTCTTGTTTCCTATGACTGTGCAGATCAGATATTTTAACCCTGCTGAGAGAGAAAGAAAAAAAAAAAAAAGGATTTTTGCATATTCAACTCTATGCAGTTTAAACGTGGAGTGGGTTTTTCCCTGCTGCAATAGCTTATTTTGGTTTAAAATAGATAAGGTATACTGTCCGTATCAGAAGATTGCAGGTTTTTATTTCCTAGTTAATTTAGAGGATTTTCTGGTTGATGACGACCCCACAGACGAGTGTGTCCTTGCTAAGTACGAGATAAAGCTACTAATGCCAGGAAAGTTTTAACCTACGATTCTCTAATGACACAGAAAATTAGTTACAACAGTCTACTGATGCCTGCTGATTAATTATTAATTTGCACACCACGGGTAGGGGTCAGCAGCCCTGGGTGTTGGCGCGACATGACGTTTCTGCGAGCCTACTGCGCCGGCGATATTCCCTCCTGCGCCCTGATAATGTCACTCTCCACTGCTCTCTGTGTCTTAACCCCGCTACTCTCTTTCCTTTTCCTGAGGGGGGTGGGGGTGGTTCTGATTGTGATTCTATTGTGATTCTAATTCTGGTAGTGGTGATGCTGTTAACTATGAGGGATTTTCAGTCAATTCTGTTCAACTTCCCCCCCTCGCCCCCGCCCTTTCTGCCAGAAGAAGGAGACGAAACAAAACAAGCGCAGCTACACGCACTCACACAGGTTGCAGCGATAAAAGTAAATGCACATGGAAAGTTTAGTACACCAGAAGCTGATATTAAATCATTTAGCAGACCAAGCAGCAAGACAGGCTCACTCAGTCAGACACAGGAAAAGGAACTCGAGCAGCTAGTCACGCTACTAGTAACCCAGAACTAAGAAATAAAGTGTGCTTACCTAAGGCACTCTATCCGGCTGTAGTACAATAGGCACATGGGCCCTCACACCTCTCAAATACAATGATGAATGCTCTCATCGGTCTACACAATCTGTCACCTTTAAGAATACTGTTTCCCTCAACAGTTGCAATTACAGTCCGACTGTCTAGTAAATTATGTCACAAGTGTTTCAAAAATATTAACTGATATCTATGGTCAAGTGTTCTCTTGCATTCCAGACCCTGAAAGTATCCACGACACTCATCAACTGGTCCCGGGAGACTGGGTACTAGTGAAGAAGTTTCTTCGAAAGAATCCACTTGAGCCCAGATACGATGGTCCCTTCCAGGTCCTCCTTACAACTGCAACTTCAGTAAAATTGGAAGGAAAAGTCACCTGGATCCACGCCTCCCACTGTAAAAAGACCTGTACACCAAAAGCGGACCAGACAACAAAACAAACATGATTATGTATATCCTTCTCATTTGGGGGGTGGGAATCCAGGGGCACAATGTAGCTGTTATACTGGGACAGGCAGCTGATGTTATGGTACAAGCGGTTATGAGAGCCCAGGTGGAAGCTGCCCTGGGACAACTGACGAACAATGCCCATGTCATGGGCCATGCAATGAATACTACTGCTGCCGAAAACAAACTAACCACTTTCTGGTATAATTCATCTAACACTCGCGTGGTTACATACACCTTTAACTATTGTGATATACACCCATGCCCAGGCCCCCGCTTGCAATGTATCTGGAGAAATGGGATTCCACATGATTATGACATATATACGTGTGTTACCAATTGCAATTGGGACAGGAGTGCAGTAGTTGGGCATCGGTGGGATGGAATACGGGAGTTCCCTGGGGACATAAACCACAGATCTCCTTAAATAAGAAAGATGAAAATAGTAAATCACTTCTCGCTCGTATGACACTGACAATGGCCCCAAACACCTGCCCCAAGTATGAGTTACAGGAGTTGGATGATGATGGGGAGGTGCGGTTTAGAACAGGGGCAACAGCACTGAAACTAATTCTAACCCTAGAAAATCTAGGACCCGGGGATTCAGGTATCTATGTTCTGGGTTTGTGGGTAAAGGGGGGTTCAGAGAATCCGCAGACCCTGGGAAAATTCTGCCTATGAGATATGTACCTTGCCCCTGACTGGGTCCCTCCGCACCAACAGTCCAAACCCCTTAATCACCACATGATGATCTCTCCCAATCGTATAGTGGCCATCGCTGATCCCACGTTCGAGGATACTATGGCCATTGAAACAGGATACTCAGATATGAATGTTTGGTTAGAATGGATGAAATATACCGCTCAGTCCCACAACAGAACCAATTGCTATGTGTGTGGTACTGCTAGGCCTCATCTAGGTACGGTACCTCTCAATATCCCCGAGGATGTCGAGGAATGCTTTCTCAGTTTGTTTACCAACACCACTCTAAGTCACGATGCTTGCAAAGAATGGAGGTCCAAATACCCCCTACAGAAACGAAACCCCAGACTCAAAGAGAGTGTATCACCATCTACCCCGGGAACTACACCTGTCACTCCTCTTGGGGAACCGGTGGCTAGGTAGTTGGAAACTTCACAGAAGGCTATTGTGCGCAGTACAGCGCTGTGGAGAAGGAGAAGGTGCAAAACCAGGTGATCTCCCTGGGAGATGTCTATTGGATCTGCGGTGACATGCGAGTCCGCTCCCGCTTGGTAGGTGCGTGGGACGGTGAGTGTGCTCTGGCTAAAGCCATCATGCCCCTCCACATCCTGCCCATTGATGATGATCTGCCTAATGCCCACACCCCCGGACTCACTAGACAAAGGAGAGAGGCAAATTCTGTACCTGGCAGTTTCGATCCCCACGTCTACCTTGATGTCAAAGGAGTCCCAAGGGGGGTGCCTAATGAGTTCAAAGCTAGAGACCATGTAAAGGCGGGATTTGAATCTTTAATCCCCATGGTAACCATCAACAAGAATGTTGATTGGATTAACTACATCTATTACAACCAACAGAGGTTTGTTAACTATACCCGAGATGCCCTCCAGGGTTTGGCCGACCAGCTAGGCCCGACCTCTGCAATGACCTTCCAGAACCGAATGGCCCTCGATATGCTACTGGCAGAGAGGGGTGGGGTCTGTACGATGCTGAAAGGTACTGGTGGCTCCTGTTGCACCTTTATCCCGGATAACACAGGCCCCACTGGCAAAGTCACTAAAGCCATTAAATGATTGGAAGACCTGTCTGAAGAACTGAAGAAAAACTCTGGCATTACTGATCCATGGGATCAGTATTTTAGTTGGATGGGTGCCTGGCAAAAGATCCTCACACAAATAGGGATAGTTATCCTGGTTCTGTTGACGGTGATTGGATGTTGTGTTTTACCCTGCATTAAAAAGGTTATCGAAAGAACTGTGGAATCCACTACACCTTTACTGCTTAATCAAGTGTGTAGGGACACTGGGGAGAATATTGGCACTTCCTATACTAGTCTAGAATTTCTGGGGGTTCCTGTGAATAAGAGGTATGACGAACTCCACCCACCTGTAACAAGTCATCCACAGAATTATGAGTCCATGCGTCCCCTATCTCGAGAACACCGTCTATGATTTGGCTCTAAGCCAAGGTTAGTGACCCGTTGCAAGACGAGTTGAAGCCCGACTCTTGACCCACCAGTCTCGACCATGCACGGAAGCCCGGACTACACAGGGGTTTTATTCAATAGGAATTTCTCGTCTCAACCTCTGGCGAAGATTTGGGATGGCTGGCAAGACTATTAGGGGAACGGATGAAGGCACGGCTCGTCTCCAGGGGTACACTTGGGAAATGTGCATTTTTAGGGGGGACTGTTGTGGACAGAAATGTATATATTCGCTTTTATAATATTCAAAGGCTTAGAAGGAGGCCTAGAAAAATGCTCATTTGAGTAGTTTAAATGGTTAATCAAGATTTATGAATCAAATGCATATTATTCTTTAAACGCTATCTTAGCTGATTGTTTTTGTACGCACATGTAGTTTCTTTTCCAAGTATCAAGAAGAGAATATTTTGGAACATCTTGGAGAATGTTTTGGAACATCTCGGATCGTCCTGTAACCAACGTCCTTGACGGCTAAAGGGACATCCGGAGACACTGTTGTTTATATTCTTTAACTGTTATTAAACAAGGTCTATAATTTCACAATATTAATGACGAATAGAATGTTGGGCAACAGCCTATTATCGGTACATGCAAAGTAGCATAAAAAACCTTGTAAATTGTCAAATAAAGACAGAGAAGTCATTGGCTTGGAAGCCACATAGACGTATTCGTTGTCTGTGTGATTTCTTTATGTGCACAGCTATCTGATTTCTCCACCGAATTAGAACAGACACTGGCATCCGAGGACGGACTCCATTGTCCATTGCAACCCCATTAGGGATGATAACCAACAGAGCCAATTATAAAATGGCATAGATATCCTAAATAATCCAAAAATGAGGGATGTGCATGGCTGAAAAATTAGTTTTGTTTAATTTTGTTTCGTTACGTTTGTTAATAATTTTGTTTTCTGAATTTTGTAACTAATTTCGTTTCGTATTTTGTTTAGTTTCGGATTGATTTGAAATTACGAATCGATTCGATAGTTGTTGATATCCATTTGATAGTTCATTTCAAATTCGATAGTTGATATCAATTATTCAAATTTTTCTTTTATGATGATGACACAGTGTAAAACGAAATAAATTTGTTATATACTGTTTCATTTCGAATTCGTATCATATCGATTCATTATTTGTAAGTACTTCCGAAATATGAATTATCAAATTTCGTTTCAAATTCCGAATTTTTCTGAAATTAATGCACATCTCTACCAAAAATCTCTCTAGGTCGGATCTCCTCCTCTCACCTGGCACCCAGCTCCATCTAATGAACATCATCCACCTTATCCCTGATCTCCCCTATGGTCGGAAAGCTTTCTTAGAGTAATCATTGAAGGGGAAAGGCTCTTTTGTATGTTTTTTGGGGATTCCCGATAAAGATATTTTCAGTGGTGTGAAGGTGACCCTAATATAACGGTGTTATCAAGGCTCAAAATGTTGAGTTCTAAACTTTTTGCAAGGCTGAAAATCCACTCGTTACAAACCAAACCCATGACCTGATTACACTAATCCACACTATACCAACCCCACCACAGCCCACCCTCTCTTTATATGATCAGCCAGTGTGGCACAACGTGTTATATGAGTTTTATTGCTATGGATATCTGTGATATGCTCACAGAGGCGTAGAAAGGTCATGAGGCACCTGGGGAAGGTCATCCCTTAGCGCCCTTCCAGATTCCTTTTCTGTGTATTAACTTATGTTCTGTTTCTCTCTAAATGGCAAAAGACTTGCGATTGCTGGGACTATTCTCATGGGATATTGCATGCCCCCTTTCACTGTTCTTTTCCCCCTTCATAATGACCCTCTCCCTGTTCATTCCCCCATCCATTCTGCATACTCCTTCTCAAAGTTCACCCCCCCTCCTCCATTGTCCATGTCCCCTCCTCCTGAACATTCGCAGCTGTGAGGGGGCTTCTCCTTGATTGAGCAAAGATTTGCTCTTTACTCCCACGCAGCTGCCATACAACGCTGGGAGGAAGTGTAATATTACACAGTTACATCCTCCCAGCACTGCACAGAAGAGCAATGGGAGGGAAAAGGTGGCGCTGCAGCGCTTAACCCCTTCAATGCTTAGCCATTTCACCCCTGTGTGCTGAGGTAGTTTTGACTTTTTTGTGCCCATCATGTTTTCAAGCACTCTCCCAGCTCTGCAGGGGGGGTGCACCTGAAACTGACGTAATCAGGCACCAGCATGGGTCTAAAGGGATGGTCTGACTTTAAAGAAGTCAGACTGACATGGGGTCTACCCTTTCACTGCGTAGACCCCATGCTGTGTTGGGGAATGGGGATGCCCTCTGCACACAGCATGCACAACTGAGGACATCCCCACACGTTATCCACAGCAAAAGGTTTAATACTCTTAATATTGATAGACAAGACAGAAATTGATGTCATAATTCTAGAAGAAAAGATAGAAGTTAGGTTCAAACCTATATGTTACTACCATCCCTGAGGTGGGGAGGATCTCCACCTCCTTAGTCTGTGTCCCCTGTCTGTGGAGTTGGGGAGATAAAGTAGCACTCTATATCTTCAAGTCCTGCATAGTCTTTGATTACAATGTCATCCATGTCGTCTATTCTTTCCCTCACCACTGTGGAAATGTTCTTCTGAGATGATGTCTTGAGAGGAACTGCAGGGAGAGTCTGATGTTAAGACTTTCTTTACTGCTGACTCCTTTGTAGGGGTGGAATCCTGTTTTGCATAATTTTTTGCACTGTTTCCTCTTGCTATCTTTTCCAAAGTTTTTCAGGAGTGAGCCTCCAAGGGATGGTAAAGGGTGGAAAGTGCCTATGGAATAGCCGTTGTGCAAAGGGAGGGGAAGGCTAATACTGCAGCCGTACAGGACTCAGGGATAAGGGGTCATGGATAGGAGAAGGGTATAGGGCAGGGGTGGGTGGTAAGGGAGGTAGTGTAGAGAGGGCAGGAGGA
The DNA here is from genome assembly GCA_009667805.1 of Leptobrachium leishanense. Classification (NCBI taxonomy): domain Eukaryota; kingdom Metazoa; phylum Chordata; class Amphibia; order Anura; family Megophryidae; genus Leptobrachium; species Leptobrachium leishanense. The sequence goes on from CM019065.1 coordinate 7,383,054, forward strand.
GGTACCCTGGCCTTAGGAGCCTTGGCAGGAGGGTATGAAGGCTGACCCTTCTATGATTCCTTGGCCTTTGCTGAAATGGTGGGGTTTGGTCATGGAGAGACCTCTTTTATATAGCTATGTGAGGGATCCCTTTGCAGGTTGCATGTTGTCTATAAGGGGCAATCTTTGGTCTCTTGCTCAGCCATCTTGCAGGTTCTGCAGGTGCTGGTCTTGCAGCCTTTGCCCAGGTGTCCTGGTTGATTTCACGTCTTGCAATTTCCTTGTTGATCCTAGTAAAAGATAATACCTGAGAAGTTGCCAGAGGCAAAAGTCTGTTGGTGGTGCATCAGGCCGTCAGGGACATTTGCATCTTGGCTGAGGCAGACTATCAGGTAGACATGTGCATTTGCTTTTGAATGAATCACATTTCATCTGAAATTCTATTGATTCGTACTTTGGAAGTATTTCCGAAATTACGGAACAATTTCGGCCGAATCGCATTCAAAACAAAAATTAATCTCTGCAGTGCTGAATCTATTGGATTCAGCACCACAGGCCAATTCACAGCGAAATAGAGTGCAGTTCAGTGATTTCTACATACAGGGTTATTCATAAAGAGCCGAACTGGCAAATAATGGTGAATTGCCAGTGAAATACATCGATCTTCGACAGCAGTAAAATCCCCACAGAAAAGCAATGGTTCATCTATTCAGAGACACCGAGCAGCCGAGACATGTCAGTGAAATGCCTTGATGTTCAGTGGTCTCATTTGGCAGGTTTAATCAGGCGAATCCCATAGGTTTCAATGTAAAAACATATACCTGTTATTATAGATTATCTATTAAACCGTTTATTCTTTTAATTTTCAGCAAAAGTCTCTTTATTTACTTACAGGGTTATTCAGAGAGCGGTGAAAAGCAGGAGAATGACTGGAGAATGAAAAATTCTAGGTCAAAATAGCCAAACCAGAAAAATTCTCCCATTCATCTCACTTTCCAAATCGGCTATTTTGACCTAGAATTTTTCATTCTCCAGTCATTCTTCTGCTTTTCACTCTCTCTGCTAGTTTTAGGATTTTTTTAGGAATTTTTACAGCAAAAGTTTTTTTCATATTTTTTTTTCTGTCTGTAACAGATCTCTTTATTATTATTAATAGGGCCATATACGTTAATTGTAGACATTTTAATCCAGTAGTTTGTTTGCAAACAGCATTCATAATTTTTAGAGTTTCAATAGTTTGTTTTTTTCCCCCCATTCGTCAGCTTGTTGGTTTTTTCCATTAGCTGGTCAGGGCTGTGTTCAGCGGATCGCCAGCTTTTTTTGGCGGGGTTGTGGCGGATCGTCGGGTACGTTCGGCGACTTTTCTGCGGTATTTCGGATCGTATTGGCAGGTGGGGTTTTGGCTAATTTTGGTGATTTTTTTTTGGGAGACTTTTCTGCAATTTTTCAGATTTGTCCGGCCTTTTTTCCCTGCACTTCGGAGAGCCTGCTGTGAATGCTAAATTCACTGCAGGGTTGGTGAATTTGATTCCCTGAAGTACAGGGGATGAGAGCATGGGGTGGGGGGGCTGTGCGGCTGCACAGGGCACCAGTCGACCGTTACAGATACTGTCTATTCGATCACTCCGGAGGCAGCTATGGGTTTGTATAGGCCGCAGGACTCACGCCGGGTGGCACCCTCTGATGACATCAGAGAGGGTGCACCAGACTTCTGCCACCAATACCTGCCTGCCACAAGAAACATGCGCTCTGGGTCTGGAGGACGTTCAATTTTGGGTAAGCTATATCTGGGGGTCTGATCTGGGATCTGATATATTGAGGGGTCTGAACTGCGGTCTGATATATGGAGGCTCTGATCTGGGGTCTGATATATTGGGGGTCTGAACTGGGGTCTGATACATGGGGGCTCTGATCTGGGGTCTGATATATTGGGGCTCTGATCTGGGACCTGATCTGAGGTCTGATATATTGGGGTATCTGATCTGGGGTCTGATATATTGGGGGTCTGATCTGGGCTATCTGATATATTGGGACTCTGATCTGGGCTCCGATCTGGGGTTTCTGATCTGGAGTTTCTGATCTGGGGTCTGATATATTGGGGGTCTGACGTGGGGGTCTGATATATTGTGTCTCTGATCTGGGGGTCTGATAAATGGGGGCTCTGATCTGTGGTCTGATATATTGGGGCTCTGATCTGGGGGTCTAATATCTGGGGGGTCTGATCTGGGGTCTCATATCTTGGGGGCTCTGATCAGGGGTCTGTTATCTTGTGGGGTCTGATATCTTGTGGGGTCTGATCTGGGGGTCTGATAATCTTGTGGAGTCTGATCTGGGGGACTCATATCTTGGGGGCTTTTATCTGGGGTCTGTTATCTCGTGGGGTTTGATCTGGGGGTCTGATATTTTGTGGGGTCTTATATGGGGGTCTGATATATTGGGTGTCTGATCTGATATCTTGGGGACCTGTGTCTGTCTTGGTATACATGTACAGTACCGGGGGCCTGTCTATGGGCCTACATGTATCTGCATTCATTAAGTGAAAATGACATGCAAGATGTCTCAAAAGGCTCCAAAAATTCTGAACATCACTTACGCCAACTAAAACTACAACATTTAGCATCATGTCAGAATTTTATTTAATACACATACTTATATTGTGCTTACAAGTTTAATACCTTTTGAATAAATTTTTTATTTTTATCATAGCTTGTAGACATGTGCATTCGTTTTAGTACAAAAATGATTTACTCCGAATTTTGGGATAATTTAGTTTTCGTATGACTCAAGATATACGAAACTGCTCAGTATAAAAAACGAAAGAAACTGAAATAAAATTAACTATATTTTAGTTTCAGTAATTATGTAATATTACATTGATTGAAGGAGACCAGCAATGAGGAGCGCAACATCGCAAAACTACAGAAAAGGTTTGTATGCGTAATCCTTCCGGACCCCTACCCGAAAATCTGACAGTGATAGAACTCCAGAATACTCACTCGCAGCACAGATAGCCAGCACAGGAGAGGAAACCTTTACTTAACCCTTGCATGTCTATGAGGTAGACAAGATGATAAAAGCAGCTGGAGAAGGAAAACATTCAAATAAATCACACTGAAAGCTAATGACAGAGGAGGGCTGGATAGAAAAACCCCTTTATAACAAGCAGCGCTGGGAGAAGAGCGGGACTTTATAAAACGTGTGTTATCTCCCCTCCCGCTCTGCATAATAGGGGCTTAGGTCTGATACATTTTATATTATCCAGGAGCACTATCCCCCTTTCCTTATCTATAATACACGTTTTATATAAAGTCCCTCTCCTCTCCCAGTGCTGCTTGTTATAAAGGGTTTTTTACATCTGATACATTTAGTATCCAGCTCTCACAGTTACTCTGTCATTATGAGCCTTCAGTGTGATTTATTTGAATGTTTGCGGGACTGGAGGAAGGAACTGCAAGGCCCAATTTTACTCTGGGTAAACGCAAGTCTATATCATGCTTTCTCTCACGCTTCTCCTCTTTACTTCTACCTTTCTCCTTAAATGGAACTCCTGCCCCTCTACCACCGACCCCTACACTATCTGCATCTCTCCCTCCCTCCTCTCGTCCCACATGATGGCCTCACATGAGCTCCTTTGTTTCCTCAGAACATGGTCTCCCTCTAACTCTCGTGCTGCCAATCACTCCCACGCCCACAAATCCCATTCCCACCTTCTCTTTCTCACCCTCCTGCTGTTACTCTATTCAGGTGACATATCCCCTAACCCTGGCCCCACAACACATCCAATACTTCCCTCTCATCCTATCTCCATCGCACATATATC
>CM019065.1:7386952-7554086 GCA_009667805.1 Leptobrachium leishanense
AAGTCCTTTATGTAATATTACTTGATTGAAGGAGACCAGCAATGAGGAGCGCAACATCGCAAAACTACAAAAAGGTTTGTATGCGTAATCCTTCCGGACCCCTACCCGAAAAATCTGACAGTGATAGAGCTCCAGAATACTCACTCGCCAGCACAGATAGCCAGCACAGGGAGAAACCTTTTACTTAACCCTTGCATGTCTATGAGGTAGACAAGATGATAAAAGCAGCTGGAGAAGGAAAACATTCAAATAAATCACACTGAAAGCTAATGACAGAGGGAGGGCTGGATAGAAAAACCCCTTTATAACAAGCAGCGCTGGAGAGAGCGGGACTTTATAAAACGTGTGTATATCTCCCCTCCCGCTCTGCATAATAGGGGCTTAGGTCTGTACATTTATATTATCCAGGAGCACTATCCCCCTTTTCCTTATCTATATACACGTTTTATATAAAGTCCCTCTCCTCTCCCAGTGCTGCTTGTTATAAAGGTGTTTTATTACATCTGATACATTTAGTATCCAGCTCTCACAGTTACTCTGTCATTATGAGCCTTCAGTGTGATTTATTGAATGTTTGCGGGACTGGAGGAAGGAACTGCAAGGCCCAATTTTACTCTGGGTAAACGCAAGTCTATATCATGCTTTCTCTCACGCTTCTCCTCTTTACTTCTACCTTTCTCCTTAAATGGAACTCCTGCCCCTCTACCACCGACCCCTACACTATCTGCATCTCTCCCTCCCTCCTCTCGTCCCACATGATGGCCTCACATGAGCTCCTTTGTTTCCTCAGAACATGGTCTCCCTCTAACTCTCGTGCTGCCAATCACTCCCACCCCACAAATCCATTCCCACCTTCTCTTTCTCACCCTCCTGCTGTTACTCTATTCAGGTGACATATCCCCTAACCCTGGCCCCACAACACATCCAATTACTTCCCTCTCATCCTATTCTCCATCGCACATATATCACCTACCTGCAAGCCAGCAACTCATTTCCATCATCCCTCAGCGCCTGTCCTCTTTCTCCTGCGCCTCTGGAAACGCTCGCTCTGTGTGCAACAAACTCACAGCCGTCCATGACCTCTTCCTTTCAAACTCCTTCAACCTCCTAGCTTTAACTGAAACCTGGCTAACTCCCTCTGACACGGCCTCCGTTGCTGCTCTATCACATGGCGGTCTACACTTAGCCATACCCCCAGACCGGGTGAGAGAAATGGTGGCGGGGTCGGGCTCCTGCTCTCTCCCACCTGCACCTACCAGCATCTCCCTCCACCCCCATCCCTCTCCTTCTCCTCCTTCGAGACACCACTGCATCCGCCTGTTCTCTCCTCTGGCTCTCAGTGGGGCAGTCATTCTACCGCCCACCGGGACCAACCCCCAGTTCTTTGACCACTTTGCTACCTGGCTTTCTCACTTCCTGTCTTCTAATCTCCATGCCTAATTCTCGGGGACTTCAACATTCCCATTGACGATCCTTCCGCCTGCTGCCTCCAAACTTCTTTCACTCACGTCCTCCCTTGGACTCACACAATCCTCCTCCTCCCTACCCACCCGCGATGGTCACGTTATTGACCTGTCTTTTCCAACCTCTGCTCCATTTCTGAGTTCAAATGTCGCCCTTTCCCCATCTCTGACCACCACCCTTCTCTCTTTCAACCTATCTGGACTTCCTTAAACACCCTGCTCCCCCACCCCGCACACACACTCTCAGAAAATCTACATGCTGTGGACCCCCATCAATTCTCCAACCTACTTCACCACCTCCCTTACCTCATCCTTCACCTGCCCTGATGCTGCCACTAATCACTACAACACTACGCTTATCTCTGCTCTAGACACTCTTGCTCCTCTTCGACTCTGCAAGGCCCCACGCCGCCAGCTTCAGCCCTGGCACACCCTCCAAACTCGCTACCTGCAAAGATGCTCCCGCACTGCAGAGCGTGCCTGGAGGAAACCCGCCTCTGAAGCTGATTTTGTTCACTTCAAGTTTATTCTGGTCATACACCTCTACCCTCCACTTGGCCAAACAATCCTCTTCTCATCTCTTATATCTACGCTGTCCTCCAACCCTAAACGGCTCTGGTCCACCTTCAACACCCTCCTCCACCCACCTGCACCTCCCCCCTCAGCTGCCTTCAGCGCTCAAGACCTGGCAGACTACTTCCTCAGTAAAACTCTAACTATCAGAAGCAACATCCCAACACAAGATAGTTATCTGCCACCTCCACTCCCACAGGTCCCCTCTGCCACCCTCTGCCGCTCTCCCAACCACTGAGGAGGAAGTCAATTCCTTATTGTCCTCCTCACATCTCACCACGTGCCCGCTCGACCCCATTCCCTCACATCTAATTCCTCCCCTCTCCTCCTCCCTCACCCCTGCTCTCACACACATCTTCAACCTATCTCTCTCCACTGGCTCCTTTCCATCCGCCTTCAAACACGCGCTAGTTACCCTTTACTAAAGAAACCATCCCTAGACACCAACTCTCCATCCAACTACCGCCCTGTATCCCTGCTTCCCTTCACATCAAAGCTCTTAGAAAAACTAGTCTTCAACCGCCTCTCCCTCTTCCTGTCCTCCAATTCCCTACTTGACCCCCTGCAATCTGGCTTCCGTCCGCTACACTCAACTGAAACTGCCCTCACCAAAGTCACCAACGACCTCCTAACTGCTAAAAAAACACGGCCACTATTCTTTCTCATCCTGCTCGACCTCTCGGCTGCTTTTGACACTGTTGACCACCCCCTCCTTCTACAGACCCTCAACTCTCTGGGTCTCGGTGACACTGCACTTGCTTGGGTTGACTCCTATTTATCCAACAGGTCCTTCTGTGTGTCCTTTGCTGGTAAACTCCTCCTCTTCATTGCCTCTATCTGTTGGTGTACCTCAAGGCTCTGTCCTTGGTCCTCTGCTCTTTTCCATCTACACCTCCTCCCTGGGCAAAATCATCAACAGCTTTGGCTTTAATTACCACCTCTACGCTGATGACACTCAGATCTACCTCTCTACCCCTGATCTCTCTCCCCCTGTCCTTTCAAAAGTCAGTGACTGTTTATCTGGCATCTCCTCCTGGATGGCCTCCCACCACCTAAAGATCAACATGTCAAAGACTGAGCTCCTACTTATTCCTCCCTCTAATGCCTCCCCCACCTCAAGACTTCTCTATCACGGTGGAGGGTATCACCATCTCCCATCAAACCAAGTTCACTGTCTTGGAGTTACACTGGACTCTGCTCTTTCCTTCATCCCCACATCAAGTCTCTTTCCTCCTCCTGCCGATACCACTGCGTAATATTTCCAGAATTCGGCCATTCTTACCGCTGTCACCACAAAACAACTCATACACGCCCTGGTAATCTCCCGACTCGACTATTGCAATAATCTCTTATCTGGCCTCCCTCTGTCCCGCCTCTCCCCCCTACAATCCATCCTGAACGCCTCCGCCAGGCTAATTCACCTCACCCGCCGCTCTGTCTCTGCCGCTCCCCTCTGCGAGTCCCTTCACTGGCTCCCCATCCACTGCAGAATTAAGTTCAAAATCCTTATCCTTACCTACAAAACCCTCACTAACTCAGCGCCACTACCTGTCCTCACTAATCACCAAATACACCCAGCCCGCTCCCTAAGGTCAAACAGTGACCTGCGCCTAGCTTCTCCCCGCATCACCTCTTCCATGATAGACTGCAGGATTTCTCACGCGCAGCCCCCCACTCTCTGGAACGCTCTCCCTCGTGCTGTCAGACTTTCCCCTAACTTCTCTTCCTTCAAACGCTCCCTGAAAACATTCCTATTTAGGGAAGCCTACCACCCAACTCACTGACGCAACCATCAATCACTCTCACCTTACAGTCCTCTCCTCCTGTTTCCAACCCCAACCCTCCTAGATTGTGAGTTCCTACGGGAATAGGGCCCTCATCTCCTCCTGTACTGTTTGTCAAATGTTGTTCAATGTATTGTAACCCTGTCTGTACTGTGCTTATTGTACAGCGCTGCGGAATATGCTGGCGCTTTATAAATTAATAATAATAATAATAATAAAAATGTTTTCCCTGGATTTAAAGTGCTTTTTTTATTATTAAAATAAATTTGCACCGGTCATCTCTTCTCTGATCTTTCAGACCGATTTACGTTAATATTTTCCCTCTCCCCTGCTTTTATATTCCTGTTTAAGTAAAAGTTCCCTCCTGTGCTGGATAAGCATTGCATTCCGAAGTTCTGCACACTCTACATGCCAATGCAGTAGGATGTTCTAATGTTCTATACAGAGAGGGGCATCAATTAATGCAGGTGGATGTTCTATACATTATACAGAGAGGAACCTTTTTTTTTTTTTTAGCCCTTTAAATGCAGTGGCTGTGAGCGCTGAGATCGGCTGCTTGTTATATTATCTCTCAGTACAATGTGTCAGGTTCAGCTGTTACAGTAACTGACTGCTGCTCATCACAGCGCTCAGTTTCAGTAAAACAAAGAAATAATATCGTTCTAACCTCTTATATATAAAAATATTATATACTAGTTTTACTGAAACTCTGAGCGCTGTCATGAGCAGCAATCAGTTACTGTAACAGCTTTGCCTGACACATTGTGCTGAGAGTGAGGAGCCACTACAATAGTAATTGTATCCACTGGTTTTTGGATGAATGAAATTAGTTTTCAGACTAAAGAACTGAAAACGAATTTCTTTAGCAACTAAATAAATTGTGTTTTAGGACTAATCCATTAGTTCAAAACTAAATTTTGTGCTGTGCACATGTCTAATAGCTTGTAATCTGTTTCTTGTGGACTAATCGGAATAGGAGGCTTTTAATTGGAGAGTTGGGAGTGGCCACTAAAAGGGTATGAGGGGTGTTGTCACTACGAGGATCTGTAAAGCTTTCTCACAAAGGGTGTCTAAAGGCCTAAGGCTGGCCCTGAACGAGAGAGTAGGGATGAGCTGTTCGGGTTTGGACGGTTCAGAGTTCGGCCCGAACTTCGGCAGTTCGAAAGTTCACGAACTTTGAACTTTTTGGGTGTGTTCGGTTCGAGTTCGAAAAAAAAAGAAATTTTGAAAAGTATAGAAAATGCTTAAAAAAATACTAAAAAATCTAGAAATAAAGAGACTCTTTACTGCAGAATATTATAAGCAACGGTTTATTAGATATTGAATTAAAAACTAATGTGTAGGTGGAAAGATTATCAACTCTAAATGACCTCTGTTCACAAACGGGCATAACACCAGGTGTTTTTAGTCTGGTAATCAATTTGATACATTGTACACTATACTGAGGGGATGGGGTGGTGTCTGCTTCTGATTGAGATTTGAGAATAAATTTCCCTCCTAAAACATCCTAATATGCTGCATTTAACTGGTGTTTGAAAAAAAATCAAATTAACATCTAAAGCAATGTTATTTTTCACCTCGGGATTAGACATTCACAGGGTTATTCAGAGAGCGGTGAAAAGCAGGATAATAACTGGAGAAGTGAAAATTCTAGGTCAAAATAGACAAACCATAAAAATTCTCCCATTTAACTCACTTTCCAAATTGGCTAGTTGGTCTAGATTGTTCTCTTCTCCTGCCAGTTCTCCTGGCTTTCACCTCTCTCTCAGGGTTGTTCAGAGAAAGGTGAAAACCAGGAGAATGGCAGGAAAAGAGAACAATCTGGACCAAATAGCCGATTTGGAAAGTGAGATAAGGCTAGGGTCAGACTAACGCATTTTTCACAGCAACCGAAAGTGCGTCCGAACGCATTGCCGTATTTTTTCACGGAATGCGTGAAAACGGTCATACGATGCGCATTTTTGTGCGTGATTTTTTACGGATCCAAACCAGGAAACTTTGGGTGTTTGGACGTTATGTCGGCCGGACATGAGCAGGGTCTGACGTCTCCAAATCACGCACACACGCCGCTAGTGGACGCAGCGCACTCTGTACGTCTGTACTAGCGGTTCTGCGTTCTCAAAAAAATGCATTCATTTTCCACTTGCGTTGCGCAGCCAGACTTTCGTGCGACCATACTTCGTATATTGGCCGTCATTTGCTGCTAGTGCAGCCGTGATTAAGTGCGCCTAAATGCACGTTAAAAATTCGCTAGTCTGACCCTAGCCTAAATGGGAGAATTTTTCTGGTTTGGCTATTTTGACCTAGAATTTTCCATTCTCCAGTCATTCTCCTGCTCTTCTCAGCTCTCTGAATAACCGTGACAGGGTTATTCAGAGAAAGGTGAAACTCAGGAGAATGACTGAAGAGAAAATTCTAGGTCAAAATAGCCAAACCAGAAAAATTCTCCCATTTATCTCACTTTCCAAATCGGCTATTTGGTCTAGAATTTTCCATTCTCCAGCCATTCTCCTGCTTTTCACGGCCAAAAAATCAGTACACTTTTTCTGCGTGTACGAAAATATCTCCTCTTTTCATACAGACTGCCGCCCCAAGCAGTTGTTTATGGATAGATTAAAGGAAAAGCATTTACCGTAATTTGAAATGTCATTTTTTGGTTTTTACATATTTCTATACATCCTAGAAATCCGCCACTTCACGGGCAGGTTATGGGGACCTCCTAGGCACGATATTTGAAGGAATTTTTCATTTTTATTTATAACCCTTATTTCATGGAAAACTCACTGTCCCTTTAAAAACATTTTTTTTTTACTTTTTGTCCTTGTTTCCTGTCCCCCAGAGCACTACCCGGACCTCCATACACCTTTTATGGCAAATATCTACCATATATGCCCTCTTGGAGGGCACTCTAAAAAACGAATTTTCAGCCCCATTGACTTGCATTGAGTTCGAGTTCGGGTTCGGATCCGAACATTTGGAAAGTTCGGGTTCGGCTCCGAACCGAACTCGAGGAGTGTTCGGCTCATCCCTACGAGAGAGTACCTAAATGTCGGTGATGTTTTGGTGCTCTCTGAATAACTCCTATAGGAATCATTCATTCAGTGTTTCTCTATGGGAAAATGTTGCTGTCACTGAAGCATGCCGAACAGCGCCAAACTGCAATGTATTTCACTGTCTCTTGGCCTGTGGTGCTGAATTCAGCACCACAGGCCAATACACAGCATAGTATGATGCGCTTCAGTGCAGTTCAGCACGCTTCAGCGGTGGCCGAATTGTCCCATAGAGAAACATTGAATTGATTCCTCTATGCACAAATCACCAAACTGCACCGAAGGGGGTGAAAAAACATCTCAGGGAGAAGGTTAAGAGACCCAGAGAATCTGCACAATTACTCTGAAACCTGAGAATCTGCCGATTCACCTTGCCTCTGTGTAAATGTTTATAATCACAGGGTGTCTGGGAGAATGTTCAGAGTCGGTCATGATCCATGCAAGCTGTCTGCTGGCAAATCTGTACTTGCAGCAACTCCAGGAAAAGTACTGCCCTGAGGCTCAGCACAAACCAGAACTCACATAGTTAATCACAATGCACAATCACCCCTGTTTCAATAAAGGTTCTCTCTGCCCTTCCCATGATGCTTTAGCATTGTCGCTTTATCCCCAGACCTGTGAAGATGTATTACCAATTGCTCCCATTGTATACCAGACCCCTTTGCCACGGACTTGACCACCCTATTGCCTGCTGCTTGCCAAGACCTCTGCACCGGATTATAAACACGATTTCTGCCTATTCCTTTGGCACCACGCTAGTACAGCAAAGGTACTGTCTGCCCTGAACTCATCGCATACTGGGCTCATATGTAAAATCTCCAGTACCCTAAGAGGTGTTACCCTGACACCCCACGGTGCTGTTCAAGACAGAGTCTCAGGGCCTCTGGGTGAATGTTCAGAATCTCTGGGTCTCTGGGTGTATGTTCAGAGTCTTAGGATCTCTGGGTCAATGTTCAGAATCTCAGGGTCTCTGGGTGTATGTTCAGAGTCTTAGGATCTCTGGGTCAATGTTCAGAATCTCAGGGTCTCTGGGTGTATGTTCAGAGTCTCAGGGTCTCTGTTCAGAGTCTCAGGGTCTCTGTTCAGAGTCTCAGGGTCTCTGTTCAGAGTCTCAGGGTCTCTGTTCAGAGTCTCAGGGTCTCTGTTCAGAGTCTCAGGGTCTCTGTTCAGAGTCTCAGGGTCTCTGTTCAGAGTCTCAGGGTCTCTGTTCAGAGTCTCAGGGTCTCTGTTCAGAGTCTCTGGGTCTCTGGGTGTATGTTCAGAGTCTCTGGGTGTATGTTCAGAGTCTCTGGGTGTATGTTCAGAGTCTCTGGGTGTATGTTCAGAGTCTCTGGGTGTATGTTCAGAGTCTCAGGGTCTCTGTTCAGAGTCTCAGGGTCTCTGTTCAGAGTCTCAGGGTCTCTGTTCAGAGTCTCAGGGTCTCTGTTCAGAGTCTCTGGGTCTCTGGGTGTATGTTCAGAGTCTCTGGGTGTATGTTCAGAGTCTCTGGGTCTCTGGGTGTATGTTCAGGGTCTGTGTACATTCAGTACGAAACAGAAAATATCTTTATTAATATAACCATAACACATTAATCTTACATATAAATGACACATTAAATAAAAAAAAGATCTGTGAGCTGTGATTACACTTTGAAAAGGATCTAGTAAGAAGGAACTTAGGTGTATAAACGGTTGCTTGTAATATCCATAAGTCATTAAAAATCAGTGAAACGATAAGATTTGTGTCTCTGAAACTGATACTCCCAAGGCATAGAACATAATTAACCTCATATTCTCAGAGCATAAATCATTATAAATTGCTCAACTGCCCCCTTCTTATATCTCATAGGAGAATTAATTGAAAAGTGTTGTAATTGTAAACTACACGCAAAAGAACTTCTAATATAGACTCCAAGGGTTTTATGTTAAACGGGCATTAGTAGCTCACACAGTGCCAATTACTGTCTAAGTAGAGGATCCTTAGAACAAGTTGCCATTCTTATGGGAGTTTTTCATAAAATATGGCAATTTATGAGCAGAATTTTACTGAATTCAGCAGCCATTAGTTACAAACAACCAGTCTCAATTTAACCACAATTGCTCATAAGTGCAGCCCTAGCTCTGCATAATGCATCTCACGTTCAATGATTCCACAGTGAATGCTAATGAGCATAATTTCACGTTAGTCTTTAGGCTCTCCCCTTTTTTTTATTTAATGTCTTTTTTTTAAATTATTTATTTATAATTGTGCAAAGACACAGAACGTCAAATGAATAAGTGGCCGCACATCAAGTCTCAAAAATTATACAACACGCTCAAGAAATACAGAAATCATAAAGAGTGTCTCAATAACTCTAAAAATAAAAACAAAAATGGGATGTGGGGGGAAGGGGTGATAAAAACATACCAGGCATTCAACACAAATAATTCGGTGGAGTCAGCAAGGGGACATCAGGGGAACCAAAGTGGGAGGCGGTGCGAGAAGGACAGGGGACTGCCCAAGAACTGTGACGTTCCCAGCTCACCCCGGCATCTCAAGGGAAAATCGGGGGCTGTAAAAGAGGCCATGGGGCCAGGAGACCTGGGGCCAAGAAAAACGACCAAAGCCATGGTTGCCGTCTTGGTGCCTCGCACAGGGAAACCTACAGTCCCACATACAAGAGGGAAAAAAAAGGGGAGGATATACAAAATTCTGATGCCCCAACAGACACACAAGAGTCTCCGAACCAAATGGAGAGTCCACAGAAAAGGGAAGCACCCAGGGACAAAAACCTCAAAAAAGGAGTGTGTCAATAAGGGGAGTAGGAAAGTGGGAAAATGGAAGGAGTGGGGGAGGAGGTGCAAAAAAAAAGGTCTCAGCCAACACAGGACTCAGCTGCCGGAGAAAGGGATGTCGCCGCCAGTATTAAGATTACCATCTTGGAGATGAAGAGCCATGCCTTTACTAGTGAGCCAAAATGAAAGGCCTTGTCACATAGAAATGCCATAGTCCCAGAGACCCCCCCTGCGATACTGGACCTCTTCAGCTCTCAATGCAGCCGTACCTTCCTGGAACCAGCGTCATGCCAGAAGCATCAAGAGCGGCAAGTCGTTGAGGAAAAGGCACAGATTTTTAATGGTGTCTCGTGCCTGCGGTAGAGTCAAGAGGCTCACCTTCTCAGAAAGCTTCTGAGCCATGGCAAGGACATGAGCTGCTGCGGCCTTGCGGTGGCAGACTGCAGAAAGAAACACAGGAGGGTGGGGGGCCAGAAGAAATCGTGCCAAGCGGTTCAGGAACTCCAAGAGGGCATCAGACACCATCAATATCGGTACACCTCGAATTCTGATGTTCTGGCAGCAGTGATGAGCCTCTAGCAATTCCACAGTCTTTGAAAGCAGATCCACCTGCATCTGAAGGGCATTGATGTGGGAAGCCAGGCAAACCTGAGTCATAGCCGTCTCCTCCACTCGTGCCTGATCCTCCCGGATTGCTCGGAAGTCAGTCGCCTAAAATTGCAGGTCTTCCACAAGCCAGCGAATATCCTCCCTCGTGGAAAGTAGGGAGTCGGCATCAAGGTCAGCCAGTGGTTGAATTGCACCAGCAGCTCCCGGACCGCAGTTGCACACTCTGACTGGCGAGTCACCAGCTCAGGGGTAGATGGATGGCTTTCTCCACTCTCTTGGAGAATATCTGCTGCTGGGGAAGAAGCTCACAGAGATCCCCCCCTCCCAGACTCTCTGGATCTAATTCTGAGGGTGGGCAGAGGCCAGCGGCGCTCTGCCATGTAGCCAGCACTTCAGGTGGGGGGATAAACACTAGGGTAGGGTCCATTTGCGGGGACAGAAGAATGGCTTCCTCCCAGGGCAATACGGTCCCCTCATTCTGTTTCTCTGGCATGACCTGGGCAACACCAGGTTCGTTCCTGCAGTTTAGCACACACAGTGCTCTTTGTATCCTTCTCACGTTTCCACCAGTTACAGCCGTGCCCCCTGGTGGTGGGAGCGATCCAGGCCAGCTCTTCCCTATCAGGGTCTAGCTATTCTGCCCTGTGCCACTCCTGGGTTTTTCGGAGCTGCTCAAGTCTGGGATCACATGTCCTAATTGCCCAGACATGTTCACTATTTAAAGGCTAGCGGCATAGAGACCCATTGTTCTCGCATGAGTTCAGGTTCCTTTGGTTTCATTGCATTCCTGCATATGGATTCTGGTATTCTCTGGTTTATTGATCTCGGCTTTTCTTCACTACTCTCTGTCCGCTCCCAGTGCTCTGTATATTATTGATCTGTTGCCAGCCTCTGCTAGTCTGATGTTCCTTCCTGGTTCTATATCCTTTTGGTCCAGTCCTAACAATTCTAGCCTCGTTTCATGTTAGGTGTATGTATCCAGCATTATAAAGTTATTATTTGCATAGAGGCCAGTATAAGCACCTCTCTTCAGTTTTGGATCTCCTGTCTGTCTGTCTTGTTTAACCCTCGCCCTTCCTGTTCTCCTGACTGTTATTGTATGTGAGGCTTTCATAGTTAGACCATTTCAAGGATCTTCCCAGTATAGGGATTTAATTTAGATTTCTTCCATGTCCTCCTGCTCTTTGTGTTTCTGTCTTAATTCCTGTCTGGAATCTGAATCAGCTTATTTAGCCAGCAGCTAACCTGCCTAAAGGTCTAATTTCCATTCTGAAACAAGGCCACATGGCCCAAGCCAAGGGTCAGTGTGACAATCCTTGCCGCTTCTTCCACTGCGGTCAGGATGAGAAAATGTAGGAGCAGCATTTCCTCTGCATCTTCCCAACTGTCAGCTACTTCTTCTGGACAGTCTGAGGCAGCGGGAGCAATGCCGGGCTGCGGATCCCAGTCAAACAGCTGCTTGTAGGCCATTGTGAGCTCCCATTCCGGTTGACCAGGAACTCCAATTCCTCCAGGTCACATGAGTCTTCGGGGAGGTCCAGCACCTAAACTCAGAAGTCCAGGATCTTTTCCAGCCGCCATTCATAGTTGTTCCCAAAGTCCGGGTCTCCGCACATCTTTGAAAGGAGCAGTCCCGCACTGCTGTAGCCAATGTTTTCTATCGGGCTGCTGTCTGCTGTAATGGGCCGCGAACCACCGGAGGGCTCTGTAGCTGGTGTCCTGCGTCATTTCTTCCTGAACCAATCTTCTGAGTTTCGTCTCCCACTCATCTCGCGGTCGTTCCATCAGGAATACCTCTCGAGCACAGTACTGTGCCCAGTACATCTCCATGGAGGAGGGAAGGATCTTCCCCTGTGGCACCACTCGTAGCTTAGTGCTTCTTTGCAGAGTTGTCGGTGGATCACATCGTACCAGCCAAGCTCGGTGTGCTCTGTCGCTGGTCCCCGGTGTTGTATCCGCATTTCTTGCGCATTCTCTAGAACTCCGCTCTCATGCTGGCTTCCGGAGTTACGGCAAACTGGGCTTCTTTACCCATTTATCCTCCATGGCTCGGTACGTGTCCACTGCCAGGTGTTTTGCCCCCGCCTGCCAGCTTACCGTCATTCTCCACTCATGTTGTCGCTCTAGTTCTTTTTCTTGTCGTGCAACTGGATGTCTCGATTGGCGTTTTGTATGGCGGTTTCCTGTTGGATTGGCTCCATATTGTCACGATCTTTTGATCCTGCTTCTCGATTCAGAGATCCGAGCTGCCTCTGAGTGCCTCTCACAACTAAGTGCTTGTAGCCCTTGAACAAAACACCAGGCAGGGTGTATGTCAGTTTAAAACAGAGATCTGATTTTATTGAACAAAGACACATGGGTATTTATGACAAAAATACTTTCAATCTCTCCGCCCACTCCAACCTCAAGTGAACCAGACATGATTGAAACAATATGGTGGCATGTAATCACAGGCCTAGCATCATAATGCCTGAATAAATTAGATAACAGAGGGAAGTCACACAGGTTGATAAACACCATAGTAATTTACATGAATCAAATAATGTGACAGTGTTTGCCTGAAAAGGCAGATTTACAACTCCTCAAATATGCAGCAGATAAACAGATACACATTGACCAGACAATACACAATAATCAAAGAATACAAACATTCTGCACAAAAGAGACCCCTGCACCCTAAGTCCAAACACATCTCCATGTAAATGCACCCCAAGTTCAAATGACGCACATCACAGGTAAACATAATGTTTAATGGGGAGTGGGCTCCAAAACAGGGAAGGGGCCAGGGGGTAAGGGCTGCATTACACAAGTTCACATAGATTTTCATTCTATCTAGGCCAGGGGTCAAGTCCTGGGGAAAAAAGTGAGGAAACTCACTCACGAATTCCACAACCCCTATTACCTAAAGAAAAATTATATATATCACGAGTATAGTAGTGCGTGGTGATACCATTTTTATTGGGTTAACTTTACATTTAAAAGACAAGCTTTCAAGAGTGTAAACTGGAAACTATACTGATCAGTGAAAGGTATCACTACGTACAGGTATACTCGTGATTGTGGCAACTGGACTAACGCGTTTTATATATATCTATATATCTATATATATCCAGGCACAGACCCCCCCAGAATTATATACACAGGCACTGGACCCCCAGAATAATATGCACAGCACTGGACCCCCAGAATAATATACACAGCGCTGGACCCCCAGAATAATATACACAGCGCTGAACCCCCAGAATAATATACACAGCACTGAACCCCCAGAATAATATACACAGCGCTGAACCCCCAGAATAATATGCACGGCACTGAACCCCCAGAATAATATACATGGCACTGAGCCCCCAGAATAATATACATGACACTGAGCCCCCAGAATAATATACATGACACTGAGCCCCCAGAATAATATACACGGCACTGAGCCCCCAGAATAATATGCACAGCACTGAGCCCCAATAATAATATGCACAGCACTGAGCCCCAAGAATAACATAATAACATGCACAGAACTGAGCCCCCAGAATAATATACACAGCACTGGTTATATGGATATATTTTCCCCAGTTCACATGGATATATTTTCCCCAGTTCACATGGATATACTTGCCCCCAGTTCACATGGATATACTTGCCCTCAGTTCACATGGATATACTTGCCCCCAGTTCACATGGATATACTTGCCCCCAGTTCACATGGATATAATTGTCCCCAGCTCATGGGTATATATTGCCCCAGCTCTCATGGATATGCCCCAGCTCTCCTGGATAATGCCCCAGCTCTCCTGGATAATGCCCCAGCTCTCCTGGATAATGCCCCAGGGTCTCATGGATAGTGCCCCCGGGTCTCATGGATAGTGCCCCCGGGTCTCATGGATAGTGCCCCCGGGTCTCATGGATAATGCCCCCGGGTCTCATGGATAATGTCCCCGGGTCTCATGGACAATACCCCAGGTCTCATGGATAGTGCTCCCAGGTCTCATGGATAATGCCCCCAGGTCTCATGGATAATGCCCCCCAGGTCCATGGATAGTGCCCCCAGGGTCTAATGGATAGTGCCCCCAGGGTCTAATGGATAGTGCCCCCAGGGTCTAATGGATAGTGCCTCCAGGGTCTAATGGATAGTGCCTCCAGGGTCTAATGGATAGTGCCTCCAGGGTCTAATGGATAGTGCCCCCAGGGTCTCATGGATATGCCCCAGGGTCTCATGGATTGTCAAGGTTGCACCAAGCATGGGCCATGATGGGACCCAATTGCAGGAGTTATTGAGCCCAGTAAGCAGGGTAACCCACAGTACAGTACCTTGATGGAAGTGGATACTGGGTTATGCCAGAGCGCAGTACAATGGAGTAGGCAAAAGAGTGGTCAATAGGAGGTCTGAGGATATCACAAGACAGTGGTTGGTGGGCAAAGCAAAGGGGTCTGGTACACTGTGGATAGAGAGCATATAGATATGTCTGAACAGATCAGGATATAGACCAATACTGAGTTGTTTTCACAGAGGAAGGAAAGGTCCTTTATGGACAAACAGGGGAGTGTGGTTGTGTGAGTGTTTGGTGCTTGACATAATTAACCCCTATCAATGCTGGAGGTTTACTGCAGACATGAGGGCAGCACCTTTCCTGTAGCTGCTCCAGCAGCAGACATAATTTCTAATAAGCAGACATGGTTCCTGACAGTACCCTCCCCATCACGGGCACACTCTGGGTGACCAAGAACTGGCAGCAGCTGGCATCAGTGGACAGGTTGCAGCGTCCATTCTCCTAATAGTTCCTTGCACAGTGCAACAGCCCGGTTCTTCAGGTGGGGGTTCTGACATGTACAGGGGTTATGACCTCGTAGGCTCCTGGAAACAGAGGGACACTGGTAGGAGGCAGGGTCACCAGGGAACTTCGTGCCAACATAGGCAGATGGCATCGGGACAGATGTAGCCTGTGGGAGGTCCTGGGTCACTCCAACGGGGAAGTCTGTAACACCGGCCTGGAGACGGTTCTTCCTTTGTTGTCTCCATGCCCTAGATTTAGATTTCTTCTTACAGGTCTCATCTGCCTGGGTGCTGAGGACAACAGGATCGGTTGCCACGATGGTGCCCGCATAATCACATCGTTGACCAGGTGGCCCTTTGCTGCGCCGTGCGGTTTGTGGCAGGCTTATAGCTTCAGAGTCATCTGTCTCCCAGTCATCGTCTGAATTTCCATGGATTGCAGGTTTCAAAGTCGCAGCGATTATTGGTCTGCTGAGCATGTCATACCTTGTATCGGTAGGCATATAGTCCTCTTCAGCGGTGTCCCACTCATGATGATATGCCTCACCGAGTGTAGCGAGGTTACTCCAAGCGCTCATATGGGGTGAGGTGGTGGCAGCCTCCACCCCTTCCTCCTTGGTAGGTAAATTGTCCCAGGTGGTACCCCTTGGTAGCGGCTCTGGATCTGAATAATAAGAGGATAGACAGCCAAATGGCAAGAAATCACATAAAGGGTCAGAACCAGTACCTTCAACTCCATGGATGGCCAGATCATGCTGGCTGAGAGTGGTGGGAGTTGTAGTTGCACCTGGACTCTGTATACACATAACCTTCATAGGGAGTGGAGGTTCTGGTTCCACAGGTATAAATTTTCAAAGTCCATAGGAGGAACTGGATCGAGCTCGGGCTCCCTGGGCAAGGGTATGGAGTCCTCCATATCCATGGAGTGGTCAGACTCATCTTCAGAGCTGGACTTCGGTGACGCCGTAGTTTGGGGTACAGCTCTCCTAGGAGTGGGTCTGGGTACCGGAGGTTTTCTGGGTGCAGGTTTAGGTGGGGGTGCAGGTCTTGGAGACCTCTTGGGCACAGGAGGTTCTCTGGGTGTACCCTCTCGTGCAGCAGACCCACTGGGGGACGGTTTGGGAAAGGGTACCGGCTTAGGTGCTGCAGGTCTCCTCGAAGTGGGCTTCACATCAGCGACTTGCTTGGAGACAGCAGTAGGCCTGGGAGCCTGCGGTCTCTTGATTGCAGGCCTGGGTTCAGGTGCAGATAGCTGGGGATGGGGTGCATCTCTGAGCTCCCGAGTAGTACTAGATGCAGACTTTGTCATGGGGGTTCGTCATGAATCTGTAGATGGCTCAGGTACAGGAGCTGCCCCTCTCGGGGGTCTCACGGGACAGTCTACAAGCCAGTGGGAGACCACCCCACAGTACATACAGAGACCCTCCGTCAGTCTCCGGGTACACTCCCCTGGAGTCAGTGGGCCTTTAATCCTCCTCACCGGGGGAACGTGCACCTTGCTGGGGGGGTTTCAGAGTATCAATAACAGTCCTTAAATCCTCCAGTCCCACACATAACCAGTAAAAGATGCCATCAAGGACTGATAGTAACTCCGCGAGCTCAGTTGTTGACCTCCGTATTCTGTCAAGGTTGCACCAGGCGTGGGCCATGGTGGGACCCAATTGCAGGAGTTATTGAGCCCAGTAAGCAGGGTAACCCACAGTACAGTACCTTGATGGAAGTGGATACTGGGTTATGCCAGAGCGCAGTACAATGGAGTAGGCAAAAGAGTGGTCAATAGGAGGTCCAAGGTCAGAGGATATCACAAGACGGTGGTCGGTGGGCAAAGCAGAGGGGGTCTGGTACACGGTGGATCGAGCGCATATAGAATGTCTGAACAGATCAAGATATGAACCAATACTGAGGTGTTTTCACAGAGAACGGAAAGGTCCTTTATGGACAAACAGGGGGGTGTGGTTGTGTGAGTGTTTGGTGCTTGACATAATTAACCCCTATCAATGCTGGAGGTTTACTGCAAACATGAGGGCAGCACCTTTCCTGTAGCTGCTCCAGCAGCGGACATAATTTCTGATAAGCAGGCATGGTTCCTGACATGGATAATGCCCCCAGGGTCTCATGGATAAAGACCCAGGGTCTCATGGATCTTGCCCCCGGGTCTCATGGATATTGCCCCCCGGTCTCATGGATATTGCCCCCCGGTCTCCTGGATAATGCCCCCCGGTCTCCTGGATAATGCCCCCCAGGGTCTCCTGGATAGTGCCCCCAGGTCTCCTGGATAGTGCCCCCAGGTCTCATGGATATTGCCCCCCCGGTCTCATGGATATTGCCCCCCGGTCTCCTGGATAATGCCCCCGGTCTCCTGGATAATGCCCCCAGGGTCTCCTGGATAGTGCCCCCAGGTCTCCTGGATAGTGCCCCCAGGTCTCATGGATATTGCCCCCCGGTCTCATGGATATTGCCCCCCGGTCTCCTGGATAATGCCCCCAGGGTCTCATGGATAATGCCCCCAGGGTCTCATGGATGTTGCTCTCATGGATAGTGCCCCCAGGTCTCATGGATAGTGCCCCTAGGTCTCATGGATAATGCCCCCAGGTCTCATGGATAATGCCCCCAGGTCACATGGATATTGCCCCCCGGTCTCATGGATAATGCCCCCAGATCTCATGGATATTGCCCCCCAGGTCTCATGGATATTATTGCCCCCAGCAGCCAGCTCACCTCTCTGTGTGCCTGAAATGCTGGAGCAGGCCGCCGCCGCCGCACATTGCCGACGGCCTCGTGCTTTCTGCTAGAACGGCCGCTGACAGGAAGTGCAGCCGCTTGCCTGGGACCGATGAAACAGCCAAGTGAACGGCTGCTATTCCTGTCAGCGGCCCTTCTAGCAGGAAGCATGCGGCCGCCGGCAATGTGCGGCGGCGGCTTGCTCAATCATTTCGGGCTCGGGCCACAGCGGGAACGCTGCGTTCCCGCAGCGTTCCCGCTCGACTCGAGCCTTGATCTAGGCTTTAATGATCTAGGCTTTAAACAGGAGAGCACCTCCTTGGGTCCGTGACAGCAGCTATGAAATAATTCATTAACTGCGCGACAATGTCAGTGGGTTGGGAGACCCAGGAGGCTTGACTGGCATCCAAGATGTCAGCCACCTCCCGGGAGCGCTCCATGGACAGGCACCTATTGGGTTAGAGAGGCATTGCTGGGAAGGTCAGACAATGCCTCTCTTTTTCTCTAACCTTTACCGATCAGGAGAGAGTGTGGTGCAAAGCCCCCTCCTTTTCAAGCACTCTCCCAGCTCTGCGGGGGGGGGGTTTCTTGAAACTGATGTAATTGGGCACAAGTTTAAAGGGATGGTCTGACTACGAGGAAGAAAGACAGGCATGGGGTCTCCCCTTGCACAGCCGAGGACATCCCCTCACGTCATCCGCAGCAAAAGGGTTAATACTCTTAACCCCTTACATGCAGAGGACACGCTCAGCGCGTCCAGCCGCATGGGCATTTGGATGCGGAGGACGCGCTGAGCGTGTCCTCCCATTGCAGCCGCGATGGGCTGTGGCCCTCTGGTGTGGGCTGACATCTTGGATGTCAGCCGGCCTCAAGAACAAAGTAATCGTGCTGGGTGTGATGATGTCTATTCCAGGCATCCCCCTCGTCAGTGTGGGGAAGGTGCCTGATGGGGAGGGACCTGTTTGGGCCACAAAAAAATGCAGACAAGCACCCCTTGGGGCCGGATTGCGATCTCCAACAGGCACCATATCGCGGTCCCCTCCTGGAGCTCGCCGACATCTTGGATGTCGGCCAAGCTTCCGGGATCTCCCCCTGCCTACTGGCATCATCGTGCATGGACGTGATGATGTCAGTTCAGGAGTCAACCCCTGGCTGCCACCTATGATGGAGATGGGGGTTCATTGGTACCCCCTATCTCCCGATCCAAGGCAGCTAGGGGTTAATGTTTGGTATAATTGGAACGCCCAGAGCATGGCCTTTCCAATGAAGTCAAATATGACCATGTAGTCTGTAAAGGAAGAAAAAAACGAAATATAAAAATAAAAATTAAAAGAAAGTTTTTTGTTTTTAGTTTTATTAATGCAGTAATATTGTTCCCATTTTAATTATAATGTGAACAATGATGCTGCACTAATGATTTTTTCTATGGGGGGTTTGCCAAAAAGCCCCCCCAAAAAATGTAACGGGTTCCCATTTCAAATTTATTTTTTTAACAAGTGCACTCCATAGAAAATATAACCGCAAAGGCTCGGATTAAAAAAAAAAAAAAAACACTTTACACGCTGTAGATGATTAAAAATTCTAATTTGATTGCATTTTTTGTTATAATATTCAGGCAGGACATGACGTATACATATAATAATGATATATCATGAATCTGCCGGAAAGAAAAATATATAATTTGTCTGGGTCGTATAATAAAATGTGGCTTCAAATCGCGTTTTAATATGATGAGCGAAACTGGTAAAAACGAGTATCAGCACACAGGGGGGAAATGGCTCAGCAGCGAAAGGGTTAATATTGATGAACAAGACAGAAATCAATGCCATAATACTAGGAGAAAAGAGAAGTTAGGTTCAAACCTATATGTTACTACCATCCCTGAGGTGGGGAGTCATTGAACAGCAGAGAAATGTCAGTGAAATGCCCTGATGTTCGGTGTTTTCGGCTAGGGTCAGACTTACGCAGTATTAACGTGCGTTTAGCAGCACTAAATCACGGCCGTGCTAGCAGCAAATGACGTCCAATGCCGGGCAGCATACGAAGAACGGCCGCACAAAAGTGCGGCAGCGCAACGCAAGTGGCAAATGAATGCATTTTTGCAAGAACGTAGAACCACTAGTACTGACGTACAGAGTGCGCTGCGTCCACTAGCGGCGTGTGTGCGTGATTAGGAGACGTCAGACGCCGCTAATGTCCGGCCAACATAACGTCCAGACACAAAAAGTGTTTCATTGATGATCCATACAAAATCACGGCCGAAAATGCGCATCGTATGACCGCTATCGCGTATTCCGTGAAACAATACGTCCATTCGTTCGAACGCACTTTTTCACGGACAACGCGAAAAATGCGTTAGTCTGACCCTAGCCTTCATTCTGCAGGCGAATCCCATAGGTTTCAATGTTAAAAATATCCCTGTTTTTATTCAATCTACTAAACCATTTATTCTTTATTCTAAGAGGGTGAAGCGCCCACCAGAGATAAGTGCCTAGACCACTCGCTGAATGCTGTATATGGAGGTTCCTCTATATACCTTAATTACAATAGAATACAATAGCACAACACAGCGCTCAATGGACATAGGTCCACAAGAAAGTGGGATAGACACACTATGGGCCCTATTATATTCTATGCGCACTTGTTAACGCATGCGCAAAAACGCATTAACGCGAGGCACAAAACCTTTTGCGCTGAACGTTGTATTCCGACGTTCGCGCACAAAATGCACGTTAACGTCTAACGCGAGTGACCCTGCGCGAACTCGGCGCGAGCGCAAGTTCGTGCGCGCATCCCATACTTAACATTGTGAGCGCCAATGCGTTAGTGCGCTGGTACTACAATCTTCGCACAACGAAAGTTTGCACGCATTTTCGTAACGTCTTTGAAAAGCAGGTGGTAACTGTAAAAGTGATCGTTCTGGGCGAAACGAAATACACCAACACAAAAAAAAAATACAGCACAGTACAGTTACACATTCTACACATACCCAAACATTAAAATTTATAAATTGTGTCATTGTTCATTTTTTCTTTTTTTGTCTGGTGGTTGTTAATTTTATTTTTTTCCTTTTTTTTTTAGTTTGTAAATATTTTATTGGAAATGGGTGATTGATATTGGCTGAAACCCGTGACAAATCCCGTGATAAAACAGTCTGCCCAACGATTCCTGCACGCAACGTTCATTTGCGAACAGCTTTGCGCATCGGATTTGCGCACGAAAGATCTTGGAGGAAGAAAAAATGCGCTCTGATCGGAATACCACGTTAATTTTCATGCGATAACGTTTTTTTCTGCACAAAAAAAAATTGTAAACAATATGTTTCTTTATGATGTAAACGGTGGAACGAGCACTGTGGAAGAAAGCAGAGAAGACCGGAATTGCGCAGTACATCAGTTTCAAATAGAATTATATGTCATTTGTATTCAACTCACATTTGGAGGAGCCCACAGCCGGCTCTCGGGAAAGCAACATGCAGGGACTTTAAAATAGTTATTCAGGTGCCCATATACCCCTCAGTCGGTTCCTCCGGTTTCGCCAAAGTAATGCTGCAGTGTGAATCGATTAAAACCAGAAAAACACCGCCTGGTGCAATAAATCACAGACAGTTTAGCAGTTTAAAAAAAGGAGCCAAATTTCAACTCACAGAGCGTTAAGCCTCTATTGGCTCCGTCAAAATTCGCACAGGAAATCATATAGGAGTTCCCAGACCTTTTCTCTCAGGATCAAAAAGGCAGGCAGCAATAAATTAAAAGTTAAAAACATTTATTGCTTATAACAAACAGTGTATATCTACCAGGACGCGCTTCACCAAAATGGCTTCCTCAGCTGCCTTTCCAATGATACCAAACATGACTAGGTGGTGTAAGAAAAAAGCTAAAAAAATAAATAATAAAATTAATTTTATTTTGTTTCAAATTATTTTTTGTCTGGGGGGGGGGTTTAGTTAAATAGGACCCAGGCTGTCATCTGAAAATAATGAGCATAAAACAGTCAGAATGAGCTCAGCACACATAGGTGAACTGGTTCAGCAGTGAAGGGGTTAAAAAGCAAAAACATGTAAAAATTGGGTATTTCTATTCTCGAGACAAAACTTTGAAACTATTTAGCCGGGGTCTTTTTTGGCGGTTGTAGATTTTGGGGATTAAATTACGAAAAAGTGTGTTTTTACCATTTTTTTCATCATATTTCATATTTTTGTTTATAGTAAATTATAGGATATGATGGAAATAATGGTATTGTTAGAAAGTCCATTTAACGGCGGAAAAACGGTGTATAATATGTGTGGGTTGCATAAACAAGTAAGATGAAAATTTGACCTAAACACGAACAGCGCAGGAACGTAAAAACAACAGCGGGCACTAATGGACGGATTTGTGTAAAACTGCCTGGTCACTAAGGGGTTAATATAACCATAACACCTTAAGCGTACATATAAAGGACACATTAAAAAAATATCTGTGAGCTGTGATTACTAGGGATGGGCTGCCGGTTTGCATCGGTTTGAAG
Source organism: Leptobrachium leishanense (assembly GCA_009667805.1). NCBI lineage: Eukaryota > Metazoa > Chordata > Amphibia > Anura > Megophryidae > Leptobrachium > Leptobrachium leishanense. Next base: position 7,409,186 of record CM019065.1, read on the forward strand.
TTCGATTCGAACATCAGCTGTTCGAAAGTTCGCGAACTTCAAACTTTTCGGGACGTTCGCGGAAAGTTAGAGGGGGGAAAAGAAAAGGTTTGCAAAAATATTCCAAAAAATGCTTAAAAGACCCTAAAAAATCTAAAAATAAAGAGACTCTTTACAGCAGAATATAATAATAAACGGTTTATTAGATATTGAATTAAAACAGGAGTCTTTTTATCATTGAAGCCTATGGTATTTTCCTGAATAAACCTGTCGAATGAAACCACTGAACAGCAGGGAATTTCAGCAACTTTTCACTGCTGGTTTCTGTTCTCTGAATAGACGAAGCATTGCTTCTCTATGGGGATTTCACTGCCCTCGAACAGACACCGACCAGGCACCGTACGTGCCGGCAATACGCCAACATTTGGCGAACTGCCTGCTCTCTGAATAGCCGAATGGCCAAGTAAGGTAACTGTACGCTGAATTTCACTGTTCGGTTACCTTTCGCCAGCAATTCGGATCTCTTTGAATAATCCTGTTAGATTCTCGGTGTCGTGCACCACCACCACTAAGACACAATTTTTATGCACTTGAATGTGACAGGTGCATATAATTTCAATATTTGACCGCAGGGTCCACCCCTGCACTCTTCCACTATACCTCAGAGGGGTTACGTTGTGAAGGCACTAGCTGGCACCAAAGGCACAATATTTGGGTGCATTGACGCATGTACAGGATGCAAACAGGGCAGCCATCAGAAATTATGGGGCCCCTTACTGAACCTCACGATGGGGTCCACCGTAAACTTCCTCAACCCGTTACCGTTTTTCACCCCCTTCCAAAACCAAAAATGGACATAACACAGTTCCACAGCAATAAAACTCACAGTAATGTGTGGTGTGTATGACCGTATCTGTCACGACTGGGGCTCAGAGGGGTCCCCGGCACCCCGCAGTGCCATCGACGAGCCGGGTGCCAGGAGTTGTGCTAGCTTCCGGAGCTCGCAGGCTGGTCAGGAGGTGGGGCGTAGCATGATGACGCATGCCTGCCGGGTTTAAATACAGACAGCGCGATCCAGCTCATCGCCCTGTCATGGAGTTTGCTTCCCTCAGTGCTGAGTGTCTCCTGGCGATTCACTACTTAGTTGATTTTTCAGTCTCCGTTGTTACCTGGCTTGTATGAGAACCACCCCGTGTACCAGTCCTTGGCTATTCCTTAACCACTCTAACTCTGATTTTTGGCTTCTATGACAGATACCCCTTGTGTACCGTTTTGGCTATCCCTGACCACTCTAACACTGATTGATTTGAGCTTGTGTCCTGGCATACCGTCTGGCCTATTTCAGGTAAACCCTGTCCTGTGTGTTGGTCAAACATTTCCAACTCGTTGTTGGTCAAACATTTCCCACTCGTTGTTGGTGATAAAAACATTTCCCACTCCTTCTTGATCAAACATTTCCCATTGCTTCAAATCGCGTTTAAACATGAGCAAAAGTGGTAAAAATTTGCTCAAAGCACAGCGGTAAAATGGCTCAGCACTCAGTTGTGAAAGGATTAAAAAAGTTTTTTGTTTTTAAAAGATTTTTTTTACGGTTTCCTGTCCCCAGGGCAGTACCTGGACACCCATACACCTTTTATGGCCAATATCTTGCATATATGCCCTCTTGGAGGGGACCTTAATTTTCGACCTTTCGAGCCCCATTGACTTGCATGGTGTTCGAGTTCGTGGTCAAACCTTTTTGGGTGTTCGAGTTTGAATGCAAACCAAACATGGGGGTGTTCGGCCCATCACTAGTGATTACACTTTGAAAAGGATCTAGTAGCAAGGAACTTAGGTGTATAAACGGTTGCTTGTAATATCCATAAGTCATTAAAAATCTGTGAAACGATAAGATTTGTGTCTCTGAAACTGATACTCTCAAGGCATAGAACATAATTAACCTCATATTCTCAGAGCATAAATCATTATAGATTGCTCAACTGCCCCCTTCTTATATCTCATAGGAGAATTAATTGAAAAGTGTTGTAATTGTAAACTACACGCAAAAGAACTTCTAATATAGACTCCAAGGGTTTTATGTTAAATGGGCATTAGTAGCTCACACAGTGCCAATTACTCTCTAAGTAGAGGATCCTTGGAACAAGTTGGCATTCTTATGGGAGTTTTTCATAAAATATGGCAATTTATTTGCAGAATTTTACTGAATTCAGCAGCCATTAGTTACAAACAACCAGTCTCAATTTAACCACAATTGCTGATAAGTGCAGCCCTAGCTCTGCATAATACATCTCACGTTCAATGATTCCACCGTAAATGCTAATGAGCGTAATTTCACGTTATTCATTAGGCTCTCCATTTTTCTAATTTGTTTAATGTCTTTCTTTTAAAAATTCTTTATAATTATGCAAAGACACAGAACGTCAAATGAATAAGTGGCCACATAGGGTCAGCACATCAACAGGGTTATTCAGAGAGCGTGAAAAGCAGGATAATGACTGGAGAATGTAAAATTCTAGGTCAAAATAGCCAAACCAGAAAAATTCTCCCTTTCATCTCGCTTTCCAAATTGGCTATTTTGACCTAGAATTTTTCATTCTCCAGTCATTCTCCTGCTTTTCACGCTCTCTGAATAACCCTGCAAGTCTCAAAAATGATATAACACGCACCATAAATACAGAAATCAATCATAAAGAGTGTCTCAATAACTCAAAAATAATAACAAAAACGGGGAGGGGGAAGGGGTGATAACACATACCAGATGTTCCGTAAAAGGAAGTTGGTGGAGTCAGCAGGGGAAACAAAGTGGGAATGGGAGGTGGGTGCAAAATAACGGGGGACTACCCAAAAGTGGTGACTTTCCCATCTCACCCCGGCAACTCAAGGGAAACCCAGGGGCCATGGAAGAGGCTATGGGGCCGGGAGAACTGGGGTCAAGAAAAATGGCCAGAGCAATGGTTGCTTGGTGGCTACCCCAGGGCAACCTACTGTCCCACATGCATGAAAGAAAAAAAAGGAGGGAGGGTCGATATGAAATCCCTTCGCTCCAACAAGCACACAAGAGTCTCAGAGAACCAAATGGAGAGTCTGCAGAGAAAGGAAGCGCCCGGGGACAAACATTGCAAAAAAGGAGCATGCAAATGAGGGAATAAGGGGGAAAAGGGGTCAACAAAACCAGAGTCCGCTATGTCCCAAAGAGTCTCGGAGACAACAAAAATTATAATTAAATCCCTGCAGAGAGCATGCCACGGAATGAGAAAAATGTGGAGGAGACTGTGGCCTTCTCCGCTGTGCTTCCAGGATGCAGAGCGGTCAGGCCGGATTGCCAGTTTGCGGAGCTGTGATGGGGTGTATATAAGGTTCCCTGAGGAAAGGATTAACTTGACAGGGTTGATCAGCCCAGCAACTCACACAATGGCTTGATGTTGTGATAGAAACATAGAAACATAGAAACATAGAAAATGTCGGCAGATAAGAACCTTTCGCCCCATCTAGTCGCCCAATTACATGGATACTTTACCTGGATTTATCTTTTGTTTAGGATAGCCTTATGCCTATCCCATGCCTGCTTAAATTCAATTACTGTTTTGGCCTCTAACACTTCTACTGGAAGACTGTTCCATGTATCCACCACCCTCTCAGTAAAATAATGCTTCCTGATATTACTTTTAAACCTTTGACCCTCTAATCCTCTTGTTTTGCTATTTTGTTTCCTTTTAAATATACTCCCTTCCTCTACCTTGTGGATTCCCTTTACGTATTTAAATGTTTCTATCATATCTCCTCTGTCTCGTCTTTTTTCCAAGCTGTACATGTTAAGATCATTAACCCTTTCCTGGTAACTTTTCTCCTTCAAGCCGTACACCATTTTAGTAGCCCTTCTCTGAACTCTCTCTAAGATGTCTATATCCTTCTGGAGATACGGTCTCCAGTACTGCACACAGTACTCTAAGTGAGGTCTCACCAGTGCTCTGTACAGTGGCATGAGCACTTCCCTTTTCCTACTGCTAATACCTCTCCCTACACAACCAAGCATTCTGCTAGCATTTCCTGATTGCTGGGGCTTTAAAAGAGACACGCCTATACAGGCACAGGAGGTTCATTTTTGGTGGATCTCCCCTCAGACAGACACAGCTCCTAAAGGCCTGTGATTTGAGGACACAATCTTTTGTTATTTTTACATTGATTGCTGGATAGAAGAGAAAGGTTTTCTTCTTTTGTTTATTTGGTTGAACCAAGCAGCTGTGCCTGTATACACCTGTGCTACAAGGAATAAAGATTGCTTGATGAAACACTTTCCCTGGTGTGGTGTTCATGTGACAAGGTCCACTCCATTACATTATGGTGGCAGCGGTGGGATCAATATAAACCGTGGAGTGGAGATTTGCCTGATTCACATTGGCAGTTGGTAAGAGTACCTCATTTGTGACATTACCTGGGTGTGCACAAAGTACAGGCAGTCTGCAATAGGATTGTGTTTCTGTTTCTTAGGAAAATGGATTCTGACAAGCTGTTAAAGTGGAACAGCAACAACAGAGGCAGCAACAGGAGTTCCAGCTTCAGCTACTGCAACAGATGCAATCCATTCAGAAACAGCAACATGCCCAGCAGCAACAACTACAGACTGAGACGCAGCAGCAACAGCAGGAGTTCCAAGTGGCACTTATACAGCAGCTTCTGGAGTATACAAGGGAACAAGGTGCAACAGACGGCTCTTCTAAGGAGTCCTTCTCCCATGCCCTGACCAAGATGGGACCAGGGGATGATCCAGAAGCCTACCTGACTGCATTTGAGAGACTTGCAACCCTGGCCCAGTGGAAGAAAGGTATCTGGGTTATAAGACTGGCTCCCTTTTTAACCAGTGAAGCGCAGGCTGCTTATCAGTGTTTGGGGGAAGCCGAAGCAGGGGACTATGATATACTGAAATCTGCTATCCTGAATCGTCTTGCTCTTTCTGATGAATGTTATAGAAATAAGTTCAGGAATAAGACTTTTGTTTTGGGCACTCCCCCTAGGGCTTTTGCTCAGCAGTTTAAACATTTGGCATATAAGTGGTTAAAGCCTGCTACTCGCCCAGTCTCTGAAATTATGGATTTGCTAATCTTGGAACAATACATCAAACAGCTCCCAAAGGGTCTGTCCCAATGGGTTTCACGACACAAACGCAGTTCCTTGGATTATGCTGTCCAAATTTCAGAAGAGTTTCTGCAGGCAGAGGATACCCATGGGTATCAGGTTGCTCAAAAGCAGAGTAAAAGAGAAAAGTGGGAAACATTAGGGAAGCAATCTTCTGTTTTAAATGCTCCTCTATCAGGGAGGGAGAAAGTCTCTAAGGAGAACTCAACTCTAGCAGGTCCCTGGTCTAAGGCCAGTACAGAAAGGCCTTCTGGCAATAAAGTGAGGGTTTTAAGCAATGATCAGGTACAAGAAAGGCAGCTGGTATGCTTTAAGTGTGGAGAAAGTGGGCATATTGCAAAATTTTGTTCCTCTGTGGACTCTATGGAGTGTGACTATGTTGGCCAGTGTTATGCAGGTAACTCTGAAGTAAATGACCTGGAAGATTTTGTAGTCCCAGCATGGGTGAATGGCATAGAAGTCAGGGCCCTTGTTGATTCAGGTTGTAGGAGAACTCTGGTAAGACAGGATCTTGTTAACTTCAGCGTCTTGGACTCCCAAGAACCTGTGCTCATAATGTGCATACATGGCGATGTAAAACCCTACCCCTCAGCGAAAATTAACCTTCAGATACATGGATATGCATCCCAGGTTGTTGCAGGGGTGGCTGAAAAGTTGCCATATCCAGTGGTGGTTGGGAAAGATTGGGAACACTTTGGCAAAGTTCAGGTCAAAGATGTGGAACTAAGAAAGGAAGAGGAATGCAGTGCAGACATAGGAAAACTCTTCCCTTTTAAGGACCCAGACTTGTTTTCTACAAGAGCTAGGGTTCATAAATCAAAAACACAAAGGAAACTGGAGAAAAGAGAATGGCCAGACATACAGGATGTGGAACATAAATGCCATGTTCAGCAGGTGATGGCTGGGGAAGACATGGGACAGCAAGCAGGGAATGCCAAACCTGATGATGCATTAGGGGACCTTGGGGACCCTATACCTGAGTTGGACAAGTCCTAGGGATGTGCGATGGGCACAGAAAAACGACCCCACACTGAGTGGAGCATACGACAGTCTGGCTGTTGCATACGGACATGTTTTGGATGCACTCGAGCATAGTCAGCTCCCCCATTTTATGCTAAGGGATGAATTACAAAACAGAGTTTGCAAACACCCTAATACAGGAGACCTATGTGAGCAGATATTGGTACCAAAAGGCTATAGGAGACAACTGTTACAGCTGTCTCATTCTATTCCCCTTGCAGGGCATTTGGGGAGAGAGTAGACTCTGGCCCGTTTATTGTACAGGTTTTTCTGGCCTGGTGTATATAAGGAGGTAGAAAATTTTTGTAAGACCTGCCCAGAATGTCAGCTAGTGGCTCCAAGGGGACAAGTCAAAGCACCACTTATACCGATACCATTAGTGGAACTGCCATTTGAAAGGATTGGGGTTGATCTAGTTGGTCCTCTTGAGAAAACTGCAGCAGGTAACCATCATATCCTGGTAATAGTTGATTATGCAACCCGGTACCCAGAGGCGATTCCTCTCCGGAATACTTCAGCCTCGACAATAGCCAATGAATTGATAAAGTTGTTCTCGAGAGTGGGTATTCCTAAAGAGATACTGACAGACCAGGGTACAAACTTCACATCAAAGCTTATGAAGGAGGTTTGTGCTCTCCTAAACATAAAGTCCCTTAAAACGTCAGTCTACCACCCTAAAACAGAAGGGTTGGTAGAGAGATTTAATGGCACACTCAAAAAAATGTTGCAGAAATTTGTGGATTATTATAATAATAACATTAAAAAGTCAGAGAACTCTCAGAGCTCAGAGAGAGAGGATCCTGTTTTAAAGCATACAGCCGCGCCTGGTGTCTTTATTTCAGCGACGCTACACTATACACTATCACCCTCAGAAGGCAGAGAGTGGCCTTCTGGAGATTCCTAACGGCTCCAGGGCAGAGGAACAGAAGCAGGCAGGTCAAGCTGCTTGAGGCACTGAGGACAGCGCTCCCAGTAGCCGGGCTGACCGCAACGAAGGGGTGTCTGGAGAGCTAGGACAGACGGAAGGGAACGGTTCCTTCACAGTATTGTTTTGTGCTGAATGTATCTGGTACAAGTATGTGTTGTGAGTGGTGCTGAGAGTGCTGAGAGTGATTGGGCGCCTACTCGCCTAGCGAGGCAGCAAACCTGAGAGTGGACTCCTAAAGTACGTTTTCGGCTCAGGCAACTGCAGTCGGCTACTGACGGAGGAAGCGAATACGTTTCAAAAGGACTGTTGACTGAAGTACCAGACCGTTGATTTCAAGCGTTTTTGCTGAAAGTAATATCTGCATTGTGAGAATGTTACCGCCCTTAAGAGCAACAATGGGTAACGGGTCGTCCAAACCCAAGAAGGTTAAGAAGGGTGAGACGCCCTTGGAGTATATGGTGCGGAATTTTGAAGTGTTGTATGCTACCCATGATTATGGAATGGATTTGACTAAAGAAAAGTTAAAAATATTGTGTACAATGGTGTGGCCACTGTTAGTTCCAGAATGGCCACAACAGGGGTCTATGGACCCGGAGTTAATACAGAGAGTGCACTCCCAGGTAACCGGGAAATGCGGTCTTCCTGAACAGTACCCGTATATAGATATATGGAGGTATTGTGTAAAAGATAAGTCATTTTATAATGATGGCGGGACAGAACAAGAAACAGGTACCCCCGAATAATAAAGATAATGATGAAAAAGGGAAACCGGTGTTAGTAGAACACCCAGAGGAGATTGATTCCCTGCCCCCGCCTTATCCAACATGTTACGGGGCAGCCAGAGAAGCTTTGAGTGCCGCAGTTGCGCGGGCGAAGAGGGGGGAGCAGGCAGCTGCTATTTCCCGGCCGGCTCCCTTCGCTCCGGCTCGGGGTATTGCGGAAGAAGAGGAGCGGGCTGCGGGCGGTAGTGACAGAGAGGTCCCACCAGGAAGGATTGAAATGCCCGATGGGAACGTATATAAACTGGTAACCCCAGAGGACAGTGATGATGAGAGTGGAAATGTAAATCAAGGGGCCACCACTCGCGCAGCGAACAATATATATAAACCCCAAGATCCATACCAGCACAACCCCGGCAAAAGTAAAGTGCAACTGCCCCTACGGGAGGTGCCAGGTCCCTTACTGGAAAATGGATTACCTGGCCCAGTACAATACACATATGTCCCATTCACGACAACAGATTTATTTAACTGGAAAACACACACACCACTGTACTCCACTAATCCTGCGGCAGTGGCCAGTATGATAGAGTCAGTCATGTTTACACATAACCCCACATGGGCAGATTGTCAGCAATTACTACTGACAATGTTTACAACGGAGGAAAGAGCCCGAATAAATAGTGGCGCGTGAAAAATTCTACTTGCCCAAGCCGTAGAAGATAGCAAGCCCAAGCCAGAAGCGTGGGCAGAGGAACACTACCCCAAAACAGATCCCAAATGGCCATACAATACCGTTGAAGGCAATGCTCACTTACAGACGTACCGGACAGTGGTAATAATGGGTGTTAAAGCGGGAGGGAAGAAACCCACGAATATGGGGAAAATAGCAGATATTGTGCAAGATTCTAAAGAAACCTCAAGTGCATTTCTAGAAAGATTACTAGATGCATATAGGATGTATAGTCCTATTGACCCTGAGGCGGTGGAAAATCAGAGGTTAATTAATTCTTCCTTTGTGGGTCAGTCACAGAGAGACATACGGAATAAAATACAGAGAATAGATGGGTTTTTAGGTAAAGGTATTAGCGAATTGGTAGAAATTGCTAATAAAGTGTTTCATAACCGGGATCTACAAGAAAAGTGGGAGGAGATAAGGAAGCAAAGAGGACACACCGGGGTGGTCGGTTATATGGGTAATGGAGGGGGAAGAGGTGCCCCGGAGAGAGGGAGAGCAAGGGGACAAGGAGGCAGAGGTAGGGGAGCCCCTAGGAAACCCCTGGGGCCCAACCAGTGCACGTGGTGCCGGGGTGAAGGTCACTGGAAAAATGATTGTTCTGCATTTTTGGCTAAATTTGGGGTACAGGGGGAGGCTGGGGAATCGGGAGGTCAGGCCTCCAATGGCCAGGTAACAAATGACAGATATGAGAGAAATGATGGTGCCGGTGCAGGGTTTGTTGGTTTGGCAGGAACGTCATTTGAAGGGCAAGGTACATATTAACACAGACCTGTGCCATCATGCTCGGCAATCACGAGCCCACGGTCACTATGAGAGTGGGAGGTAAAGATGAAATTTTTATGGTTGATACTGGTGCCTAATATTCTGTTGTAACACAGCAAATTGCACCCCCAATGGGAAATGAGGTTGATATTATGGGAGCAATGGGGGTGTCCGCTAAGTACCCCTTTGTTGCTTCTCAAAAATGTAGTGTGGGTGGGCATAATGTGGAACATGAATTTTTGGATATACCCGAATGTCCCATCCAGCTCCTGGGGCAGGATATCCTCTGCAAATTGCAAACCCAAATTACATTTCTTCCCGGGGTCACGCTAGATTAGACCTGCCGGAGAGTGGCAGCTCTACACTGCAGTACAGCCCAGCCATCCAGCCAGAATACTCAACCTGTAAAAATTGCAGTAATTATGCCAAGAGAAGAAGAATGGCGCACGGCACCAACCCTGCTGGCCGCCCCAGACCCGTACACACTACTCCTGGGAATCCCTGGAGTCTGGGCGGAGGAAAACCCGCCCGGACTAGCTGTAAATATCCCTCCAGTGTACGTCGACCTGAAACCAGGCGCAACGCCTGTGGCCCTAAGACAATATCATATTTCACAAAAAGCCAAGCAGAACATTCAGACACATTTGCAAAGACTTAAAGATTACGGTATATTGAAATTCTGCATGTCACCGTGGAACACACCACTGTTGCCAGTACTGAAAGAGGGCACACAAGAGTACCGCCCAGTCCAAGATTTACGGGCCGTCAATGAAGCCACAGTAACTCTACACCCTGTGGTTCCCAATCCATACAATTTATTGGCATTAATTCCCAGCGATACAAAATATTACACAGTGCTTGATTTAAAAGACGCTTTTGTGAAGGTACCGTTCCCTTCCGTCTGTCCTGGCTCTCCAGACACCCCTTCGTTGTGATCAGCACGGCTACTGGGAGCGCTGTCCTCAGCGCCTCGAGTGGCTTGACCTGCCTGCTTCTGTTCCTCTGCCCTGGAGCCGTTAGGAATCTCCAGAAGGCCGCTCTCTGCCTTCTGAGGGTGAGTGTGGAGTGTAGCGTAGTTTGTAATAAAGACACCAGGCGCAGCTGTATGCTTTAAAAAAGGATCCTCTCTCTCTGAGCTCTGAGAGTTCTCTGACTTTTTAATGAACAACCACCATTTATGCTGAAGTCCAACAGTCATAATTTGCATACCCATACTAATTACATTAGGTCAGTTATTTACAATAAACATTCTTTACATTCTTTAGCCTTTCAGCTCACACAACATTCGTATATCCATTGTTCTAACACATCAGATTAAACACACACTATCAGAGATCCCTTGAATTAAACATGCAGCTAGATAATGGGAAAAGCCCTGGTGCATAAATTACACAGCAGTAAAGCTTGTTTACTGTATACACAAAAACACATTTACCTACAGGAATATAAGTATTTTTAAAACCAAAGCTACGCCATTTTACACTAAACTAAATTAAACTAAAACCAAACGATGTAAAATATATTTAAAACCACACGATAAAAATTAACATAAAGTCTCTTGGGGTTTGAAGCATGGAGCGTTACATCAGCTCCATGACAGCTTTCTTTTGCATTCGTCTGGCTCCAGCAAGCCAGCCTTTTTTTGCATTTCAGTGTGAGGAATCTACAACGGGAGCGCGCCATCAGATGACCTGGACATGCCTCCCTCAAGGTTTCAAAAACTCGCCCATGATTTTCGGATGCGCGCTCAGCCAGGACCTCCTGTCCTTCAACGCTCAGCCAATCAAAGTTGTTTTACTACAGTATGTAGATGATTTATTATTGGCTTCTCCCACAGAAAAAGACTGTCTCTCCGCCACAAAAGCCCTGCTGCATCTGCTGTGCCTCGCAGGTTACAGAGTTTCCAAAAAGAAAGCACAAATATGCAAACAAAGTGTAAAATACTTAGGTTTTCAATTAACAGGTACCAAGCGTGCATTGGGGGCAGAAAGAAAAGAAGCAGTATGCCGAATACCCCAACCAAAGACAAGGAGACAAGTCTGTGAATTCCTGGGAGCTGCAGGCTTCTGCCGCCTGTGGATCCCCAACTTTGCAGATATTGCTAAGCCCCTTCATCAAGCCACCAAGGGTGGAGAGCAAGACTCCTTCCTCTGGGAAGAAGAGCAAACAGCACCTTTCCAAAAATTAAAAACTCTCCTGATGGAAGCTCCAGCACTGGGTCTGCCAGATCACAGCAAGCCCTTCCAGCTATATGTGCATGAACACAACCAAACAGCCACAGGAGTGCTAATTCAGAACTTAGGCCACAGGCCTTGGTCATGAGCCAATCTATCCAAGCAACTCGATCCAGTGGCCTGCGGCCTACCCCCATGCCTGAGAGCTGTGACCTCATTGCTACCTTGAACCCTGCTACTTTACTGCCTGACTGTGAAGAGGATCCAAATCATGAATGCCTGCAAGTCTTGGAAGAAGTGTTCAGTAGCAGACCAGATTTGAAAGACGTACCCCTAGACAATTACGATCTACAGTTATTTACTGATGGTAACAGTTACATGGATGATGGGAAGAAAGTCTCCGGCTATGCAGTTGTCTCAGCAGAAGAAATTATTGAAGCAAATTCTTTACCAGGCCATACGTCGGCACAACTGGCTGAAATAACAGCCCTAACCAGGGCTCTGGAAATTTCCGAAGGCAAAAGAGTAAATATCTATACTGACTCCAAATATGCCTTTATGACTGTCCATGTACATGGTGCACGCTACAAAGAAAGAGGCCTGCTTACTTCCTCAGGACAGCAAATCAAGTATGCAGCTGAAATCGCAGCCCTCCTAGAAGCTGTATGGAAACCAAGAGCAGTTAGTATTATGCACTGTCGTGGCCACCAAAAAGGTCATGATGAAATCCCAAAAGGCAACAGGTGTGCTGACCAAGCCGCAAAAGCTGCTGCAAAACCATTAATAACATTTGATCAAGCCAAGGTCTTGCTCTGCAAGCAAGAGGCTCAACCTCGCATGCCTAATTACGAATTCTACATGAATCGGAGAAAATCTGAACCAAAAGGTGAATTTATTGAAATTATTTTGCACAAATGGCACAACGGTTATGAACTATTAGAAGTCAACCATGATTATATCCAATGGCTTTTCCCAACACGGTCCCAAGGCCGAAATTTCTACTCCACTCCTCTGAACCCTCAAGAAACACGTCTGATGATTAACACCTCAGAAGTTCAGCAAAGACTCCACAGAGCATTCAAAATGATGCTGAAATTCTTTGGCGTAAAATTAATGGGGGAGTGTGGAGAAGATACAAAAGTAACCGAAGTTGAACGAGCAGAAAATTTCGCCTCACGTTTTGACAATCTAACAGCCGACCCTCATAATAATCTGAGGATCACACGAATACTGCTGAGTTTGGGAGAATTGGGAGCAGAAGAATATCAAGCTGCATTGGTGAGGTTCTTTCTCAAAGAGACCCTTATCAAAAACAAACTGCCAAGAATGAAGAAAAGTGTGAACTTTTTCATACCAGCAGTGAGAGAAATGCAGGAGAGACCAGATCTGATGTTCTTTGCCTGGCGATACTATTTCCCAAAAGAAGAATTTGTCTGGGGAAACCATGGAGAATTGGCACGATACAAAGCAACACCGGTGGTGGCTGCACTCCTACCAGCGCCACTGAGTGAATGGACACCCGTGTATTCAGAGAAGGAGAAGAAATGGCTATCAGAAGAACAAGGCGGATATTAGGCTTGTGCACCGAATTTTTTTTTTTTTTTTTTTTTTCGGTTCGATTCGATTTTTCAGATGTTCAAACTTTTCGATTCGGCTCGTTTCGACCGATTTCTGTTTCGATTCGGTTCGGTTCGACTCGTTTTTCGGGTAAATTTTTTTCGGAATTTCAACCATTTTTCGTATTTTCGTGTCACTTTGCTCGTTTTTTGTATCGACTTTTCGTAAGTTCGGAAATTTTCGTTTTTTCGGAACGTCTGTTCTCCTCGTTTCAAAGCAATACATTTCGATTTGACACATTTCAAGTCCATTCGAAAATTCCGAAAATATTTAGTTTCGGCTCGGAAAACTTTTCGGATCTGCCGTTTTCGGATCTAAAAATTTTCAGAAAATCGGCCGCATCCGAAAACACGAAGCGGGAAATTTTGTGAAAATTCCGAAACCCGAAACGCACATCCCTAGCGGATATGGAGAAGACAGATGGTTCCAGTTGAAGAACAGACAGCCCTACCACCAACATTGGCGCCTGAGATTGTGAGAACACTTCACTCAAGTACCCATGGAGGAAGATAAATGATGGAACAACAGTTGGAGCCACATTTCTACGTGCCAGGACTGTCAGTAGTCTGCAAAGCAATAGCCCAGCAGTGCGTGACATGTGCCAAAAATAATCCAAGAACAGGCCCATCGGGCTGTCCCCAATGGCATAATTACAGATAGACTTCACAGTGGTGCCGCCCTGCAAAGGCTTACAAATATCTACTGGTAATGGTGTGTACCCTGACAAGATGGGTAGAAGCTTTCCCGACGAGAACAGAAAAGACAGTGGAAGTGGTGAAAAGTCTGATGAAAGAAATAATACCATGTTATGGACTTCCTCTCGAGATAGGGTTGGACAATGGCCCCGCATTCATATAGAACTGTTTACAACAGCTTGCCCGTCTGTTGGGCATTACCTGGAAGCTACATACTGCTTATAGGCCCCAAAGCTCGGGAAAAGTCGAAAGAATGAACCGTACCCTAAAGACTTTGATGTCCAAACTGTGCCAAGAGACGTCACTAGGCTGGTTGTATGTGCTGCCAATAGTCTTATTGCACATCAGGTGCAGCCAACCCCCAATTGAAGCTAAGCCCGTACGAGCTCATGTTCGGACGGCCTACCCCTCTGATTAATGGGCTAAGGGGGGACCTTCGGGCATTGAGGGAAACTAAACTAAATGATCAGGTTGTACTGTTAGGTAAATCAATGCAGAAATTGAATACTTGGGTGGGAGATAATATATAGGGTTGCACCGATACCGATACTAGTATCGGTATCGGGGTCGATACTGGGTACTGCAGGAGTACTTGGTACTCGTGCAGTACCCCCCGCTATTTTTACCGATACCGGAAGCCGGCATTGAGCCGGCTTGCCGGCATCCGAGGGGCTGCGGCGGCTGTCTGAATGCTCTATCGGCATTCGGACAGCCGCCCCTGGAGCTGCTCACACAATATTTACCTTCCTGGGCGCCGCCAAGAATGTCTCCGCGTGTGCGCTCTTTGGAAGGACCCCAGGTGGGACCATGTGATCACGGCTGGGGTCCTTCCAATGAGCGCGTGCGCGCGGAAACTTTCCCGGCGGCGCCAGGAAGGTAAATATGAACACAGTGAGCAGCTGCAGGGCCTGTCCGAATGCAGATAGAGCATTCGGACAGGCCCTGCAGATGCTCTCCGTGACGATACTTACCTTCCTGGGCGACACTGGGAAAGTTTCCCCCCGCGCGCTCGTTGGAAGGACCCCAGCCGTGATCACATGGTCCCACGTGGTCACGGCTGGGGTCCTTCCAACGAGCGCACGCGCGGAGACATTCCCGGCGGCGCCCAGGAAGGTAAGTATCGTCGCGGGGGGCTCCATGAGCTGGGGGGGCATACCCATGTGTGAGCTGTGGGGGCATATCCATAAGCTGGGGGGCAATATCCATGTGTGAGCTGGGGCAAATCCATGTGTGAGCTGGGGCAAATCCATGTGTGAGCTGGGGAAAATCCATGTGTGAGCTGGGGCATATCCATGAGCTGGGGCATATCCATGTGTGAGCTGGGGCATATCCATGTGTGAGCTGGGGGCATATCCATGAGCTGGGGGATATATACATGTGAGCTGGGGGCATTTTTATATGGTCTGTTCTTATTGGAAAGTGTCACATGACATTAAAGAAAAGTATCGGTACTCGGTATCGGTGAGTACTTTTAAAAAGTATCGGTACTCGTACTCGGTCTTAAAAAAGTGGTATCGGTGCATCCCTAATAATATACCTCACTTTCTATATCCCCCACTGCAAAGTATTGTCCAGGTGATTCAGTATGGGTGAAGGAGTGGAAAAATGACCCACTAGGCCCAAAATGGAGAGGTCCTTACCTTGTCCTGTTATCAACCCCTACAGCAGTGAAGGTTGCCGAGGTGGTCCCGTGGATACATCACTCCAGACTGAAGGTAGCTGCAGCCAATCCTGAACCAGAGTGGAAGGTCGTCACCAACGAGACCAATCCATTGAGGCTAAAGCTGACAAAGACCACAGTTGCGAGCACCTAAAAGATTCAATTGTAAGCACCCAAAAGATTCAACAAGTGGGTGTTTTGATGGACACAATAATGCCTGACCATCCACCAGCAAGGGAACAAAGGGATCCCCGGGGGATACCCCAAGGGCTATTTTTAGGGGCCCGGCCCCGAGCCATGATCAACCGGAAATGTCTTTTGTTTTTGAAATTCCGGTGGGGAAGGATTGGGTTTATGTGACTGTGAAAAGAATTGCCCAAGGGATTTTGACATTTGGGGCATTTTTGGTACTGATTTTGTATCTTGCAAATTTGATTTATGGACTCTCACATGGAGCGTGCCCAAGCACCACCAAGAAAGTGGATATCTCCCATATCTGGAATGGTACGCACCCGGTGATGGAGAATCGTACCATGTGGAGACAAAAGCGAGAGGCGATATCCGAGATTATGCCAAGAGGACATTTACTTGTGCAATTCAAATATGACTACGCTAAAAAGTCTGGGCAAACCGCGTGCTGGGTGTGTAGTAGGCTGCACCCAGAGACAATTCATATACCATTTGCTTCTGTTCCAATGAATTTAAGTATGTTTGCATCAGGAAATGTCACAATACATGCTTTCGATGCACCACGAGAAAAGCCAGAAGCATTCAGCCCCGGGTACCCCATAACAGGTCCAGTGTACCCACCAGAATGGTGTTTTCAACTAGGACCAGATAGAGAAACAAATAACGAGGGTGGGGTGTGTTATTCAAGTAAGTTCAACTGGACATCGTACATTTACACATTCAACACAAAAGAGAAGGCAAATTTTCTATATATACGATGTAGAAAACTCACAAAAGACCAGGAGGAGGTGATTGCGAAGGTGACCAATGGAAGGCAGAGTGCACTGGATATGATGAGACGACTGAGACAACTGATGATAGAAATATCAAAGGGAACACTACATTTATCACCATTTATATTGAAAGGGGGGTACCAGGTATGTTGTGAAAGGGTGTGTTACACATGGGTACCACCTACAATAACGGGAATGTGTTATCTGGCTAAACTGATTCCAATTCAGAGAGTAAGGGGAGATGACACTGATACAGACACAGCTCTCCACCCTAGGTACCTACTGGTGTTTGAGAGACAGAAGAGAGAGTTGTTCAGGAAAGCGGATCGAATATGGGCATGGTTCCCGGCATGGACTGGATGGGGGAGAGAGTTAATGGTAAGAATGAACAGTTATGACAGTCTGATGGACGAGATTTTGAATAAGACTAGTATGGATATTCAGTTGCTGAATCTGGAAGTACGAGAGATACGAAAGGTACAAATGATACATGATATGGCACTGGAACAGATCAGTGCGGCCCTGAATGGATTGTGTGAGATGACAATGCATTATGAATGTTGCACCTTCATCAAGAACACCACACATGACGTCCCTGACTATTGCCAGGTAATCCAAGATCACCAGGAGAAGGTAGCACAGTTGCAGAACACAGCAAGACGAATCGCTGCCGAAGGTTGGAATCCACTCCGTGGGTTCGGAGCGTTTGGAGAGTGGTTCGGATCCATCCTGAGATTTATTTCGCAGATTGGATCCATGATTCTGATGTTGGTGGTGATCTTGGTCATAGGGACACTACTGTACCGCATAGGGCTATGTCTATGGCCACTATGCAAGAGAGCACTGACACCTACACAGACACCAAAGATACCACTGATTATCCCACAAGATATGTTCCCGACAAAAATAGGTACCCCAAAGTATGAGGAACTCAAGAATAATATTAGTGGGGTGTAATGGCTACAAGTCTCAGGAGGAGAACCTGAGGCTTGAGCAAAGGGGGGAATGAAGGAGAATCAGGCCAAAAGATGGTCGCCACTATGAGCCAGGCGGACATCTTGTTCAGAATATTGGTTCACTTGAATATAACTAGGTAGATTTTAGTTGAAACTAGAATGAAGCTTACATAGAATTTTAGGAATGTGTTAGATTAGCAGAGAAGCAATTAAAATTAAGGAAGATCCGGGCCGTTCCTGGAGCACAGGGACAGGATGAGAAATGGATACACCAGGGTCACAGAGGCCTGCAGCAGACAAAGAAGAGCGTAGAAACAGACCAGGTCTTATCTACAACAAAATAACACAGGCTCTAGGGAGGTGGGCACAGGCCGGATTGAGCGTAGCAGCAAATCATCTTCTGTCAAACTAACATGAAGCTTGCCATTTATGACCAATGTATGGAATGTCTTTGTAATTAACCAAGGGAGGTACTAACCCACGTGGGTGGGATAGTGTCACCGGGAGGTGGGTTAATTGGGATGTACCTAATTATGTATTCGGGGTATAAGACCCCTTGTCGGGGTGAGTTCGGGGCTCACTCTTTGCGATTCAATCCTGTGTGAGCATTCTGTGAAGTCACAATAAAGTTTGCCTTTCCTGAAGAGACTCGTGTCCAGACAATCCTTGCTCGTGTTGGCCCGGCCTCGTCCCGAGTGAACCAAGTGGATTCCGGTTACACTGGAGGGTGATTGAAATTCATAAGGGAATATATCTCCACCCACCTTGATTTCGGAAGCAGTTCCATAGGTGGAAGGTGTGGAGATGTTGGTGAGGTAGTGACGTTTAGTGCTTTAAGGATCCCCAGACCTCTCCTGAGTGAAGGAGAGCAACGTCTGCCAGTTTGAACTGACATAACAGCATGTGAGGCAAGTGGCAGTTGGAACAGCTTTATTTTTTCAGGTGAGGAGGGCGAGCATAACTCCTTTATTATTATTATTCTTTATTTATAAAGCGCCAGCATATTCCGCAGCGCTGTACAATAAGCACAGTATAGACAGGGTTACAATACATTGAACAACATTTGACAAACAGTACAGGAGGAGATGAGGGCCCTATTCACGTAGGAACTCACAATCTGGGAGGGTTGGGGTTGGAAACAGGAGGAGAGGACTGTAAGGTTAGAGTGATTGATGATTGCGTCAGTGAGTTGGGTGGTAGGCTTCCCTAAATAGGAACGTTTTAAGGGAGCGTTTGAAGGAAGAGAAGTTAGGGGAAAGTCTGACAGTACGAGGGAGAGCGTTCCAGAGAGTGGGGGCTGCGCGTGAGAAATCCTGCAGTCTATCATGGGAAGAGGTGATGCGGGGAGAAGCTAGGCGCAGGTCACTGTTTGACCTTAGGGAGCGGGCTGGGGTGTATTTGGTGATTAGTGAGGACAGGTAGTGGGGAGCTGAGTTAGTGAGGGTTTTGTAGGTAAGGATAAGGATTTTGAACTTAATTCTGCAGTTAATGGGGAGCCTTAGCATCAGAGCGTGTTAATAGCTAATGCTCTGATAGTCATTTCACAAATCCTTTCTTAATTAGCACCTAGAAACTGAGAGGAACATATGCGCTGAATTTCAAGTGTGTAGGCTTTACGGTTCTGGAGATATCGTGATTCGTGATTATGGGTGAGCGGCATTTCGCATTTATATATATATATTTCTTAATTTATATTTTTACGATTTTTTGGGGTGAAATTTTATTGTTCCTAATTTATTATTTCAGCACCATGGTGAGTTCCATATCCCTGTCCAAGGTCCTGATACAATGGACAGCTATATTTTAGCTAACTATGCTGCTGAAACATCGATGTTTCAGCACCATGGTCAGCTACAATATACAATATTTTATGTTTCCAGTAATGAGCTTTATATGGTTTTGACATGTTTATTGACAGGCATTACTGTTTTATTAATGACTATGCACATTTTAAACTGTGTATTTGAGGAATGTGCTAAATTGAATAAATATAAGGTATTTCTTTGTATTTTATATGAATGATGGCGGCTGCAAAAATAATCAATTCAACACAATGGAGGGTATTTTTGCTGGCAAGTCTTTACTTTACAATCGTGGTTTTAGGCTGGCCATCCACTGGGTCCATGTCATGAATCCCACTTGGATCTATGATACTGGTCCCTGTATACTATCTACCCCTCCGATCCTTAGGTGGTTGGTACAGCTAACTATCTTCAGGGAACCAAATGACACATACCCAGCAAGGGTTAACAGATACCAGAATACTATAACAGACTTGATTGATGGATCAGTGATCTCAGTACAAGGAGAGAGAGTCAGACATGTGCCAATATTGCTGCACAGAGAAGGAACACTAGCACTTGCCAAGTCGGTAAACAGAGCAGGGTTGTTAGTAAATGTCAGGTCGGTACACAGAGCAGGGTCATTAAGGATTGCCAGGTCGATACACAGAATAGCCATTAGATAAACAGAGAGCGTTGAGTGAAGTGATAACCACGTCAGGGCACAGGAGTAAGTGAGATGCTGGCTTTAAACCCGGCGGGTGCCACATCATCAAGCCGCGCCCTGTTCTTTGGCATCTCTCTTCTCTTGTTTCCAACCCCAACCCTCCCAGATTGTGAGTTCCTACGGGAATAGGGCCCTCATCTCCTCCTGTACTGTTTGTCAAATGTTGTTCAATGTATTGTAACCCTGTCTATACTGTGCCTATTGTACAGCGCTGCGGAATATGCTGGCGCTTTATAAATAAAGAATAATAATAATAATAACACGTGTATACGTCTACCGCGGGGGAACCTGTGCGATCGCTGCGTGAGCTTACCATACTTCACGCGTCCTATACTTAACATTGTGAGCGCAAATGCGTTTGTGCGCTGGTACGTGAATGGTATTACAATCTATGCGCAGTTTGTAACGCACAGCGTTTGCGCGCATAATTTTAGCAACTCCTAAAAGCTGGTGTTAATGGCAAATCTGAACAAACTGGCCGAAACCAAATACACCAGCCCAACAAAAATTACACAGCAAAGTATAGTTACACATTCTACACATACCAAACCAATACAATGGAGAAGTTGTGCGTGTTTTATTTATTGATGCAGCATATATGGGCAGAATGACTTTGGCAGGCGCAAAAACTTAACATGAGACAATTGTGGTTCTTAATTCTGATTGGCTGAATCGCGTGAGAAACCAGTCCGCACACTGATTTCTGCACGCAACGTTGCTGCGCGAAGGTTTGTGTGCGTCCGTTTTGCGCGCGTTATTTCTTGACGGATGAAAATATGCGCGATGATAGTAATACCAGCATTGTTTTACGTGCGTTAAGGTTTAACGCTTCGTGCAAAAATTCACGCGCTGCGCTTGCGTTTTTGCGTGAAGAATGTAATAGGGCCCGTGGTCTTTACAGCGATATTAAAACAAATCACTTTTGTGTTTCTTAGACAAACTTATCTAACTTAACCGTGTCTGCATGAGAGCTTTATATTCTGAATATTAATTAACTTAATCTAAACATTTTACCAATAAATACTGCATTACTACATTTATTAAAGAGTAACTGGAGCCTGCAACCTGCTAGTGATTCTCTTAAGAATACCTTCTTTACTCTCCTCTGACTTCCTGCACAGTCATTACAGTTGTATAGAACAGATTTAATCTGCATTTTAAATCTTTTGGGAGTTATTTTCCACTTTAGCCTTACCTGTAAAAACAGGAAAGAAAGGAGAGAGACAATATGGATGCTTTCTCTTCAGCAGCCTCATGGTTATGAGGTGAAAACAATGCCACACCCATAATCTCCCACAATCCTTCAGGATCACCAGACCCTGTGTTACACAATAAGAGTCCCCTGTTTCTACATCAGAGAACTGCTTCACAGTAAGAGTCCCCTGCTTCTAGCTGCATTCTCTTAGTAACTAATTACAAGCACCATATAAACCACATAGCAGATTTAAACACATATCTTTCAATGTCACCATTAAACATGACAATTGCATACTTAATACAATGTGTCACACCAACATTTCTCTGTTCTCAATATTGTAGTTAATCTCTGCAGGAGATCATTTCCGAGAGTAGAACCCACAGGGATGTAATGGCTTATCAGGTGCTTCTATCTGTGACAGGAAGGCTTCTACACTGATTTCGGAGGTATCAACCTCTCACTGGAAAGGCAACTGGGGATCAGGATGTCTGAGTACCGGGGCAGTAATAAAAGCTTCTTTCAGAGCCTCAAATGATTGAATGGCAGAAGGGGTTAATCTCTGATTATGGGCACCCTTTTTGGTCAAAGCAGTAATAGGAGATATCATGTTAGAAAAGTTCTTGATGTGACAGACCTGGCACACAACTGTGTGCCTCTATCAAGTTCAAGCTTTCTCCAAGATGGACCCCAAAATCCAGCATCAGCAGCCCCAAATTTTCCCTAAAATCACCAGGCACGACCAGTGTTTCAAAGTGGAAAATAACACTGACTATTTATTTTAAAACATACAGATATAAACAGTTGAGGGACAATCCCCCTTTCTGAATACATTACAGATAACTTCAACAGAGTCCAGTAACAGGACAATGGGAAGGGACATTCAACACAATGAATCGTTTACGCATGCATTCTTCTCTTAAACAGACTGCTAGGTCCTAGGGGGAAGGGGGTTTGAGGAAAGCAGGGGAAACAAAGGAATATATTCTTACAGTGGGTGGGTGTACACTATACAAAGAGAGGATATCTAATACAGAAGTATATACAATGCAGAGACACAAAAGGAGACTCTAGAATAAATACATAAAACATACATAGACATAGTCAACAAAAATCTTCAATTTCCTGGGCAATCCAGTTGGCAAATCCCAGGTAGCACCTTGGTCCATAGTCAGTAGGAACAAGGCTAGCCCCAGGCTCCTCCAACTGCCCCAGAGACAGCTGAGTCTGTCACATTTCCCCCCTCCCAACAGTAGACTAACCAGGCACCAGATCCCAAACGGGTCTGTGAATGTGTTAGTCTGCAACCAAGTCCAAAAAAGTTTGCTTCTCTCCATTGACATTGTGGTCTGGTCCACACCCACAGATTCCTTCACCCCCTCCTTATATTCCCTCAGGAGCCACACAGGGGTAACTGTGTTTGCAACACTGCATGGGGACATGTCTCCAGTGCCAGGGAGTCTTGCTGAACTTTCTGGCCGCTTCAGGGCCATGCAGTCTCCTGGTTACAAACCCTGCTGCTGTGGAGGCGTGCCAACTGGGACCACTCCTTGGACTTTCAAGTGTCCCTGGATAGGTGTATCATGCAATCCATCCCCAAGAATCTCCATCTGCTCCCCAGAGGCCATGATGACCAGGGCATCTCCCTGGAATATGACTTGCTGCTGGCCACAGGTCTCAAGCCCACCAACTCCCCAGTCCTTCAACTCACCATCCTGTGGGGTAGCGTGTTGGGGACAGAGCTCAGCTGCACTCTGCCCCATTGCCAGCAGTTCTCTTGAATCCACTGAGAGCTGTTCAGGCTCCTGTAATGGAGTGGACCTTGTCACATGAACACCACAGCAGGGAAAGTGGGAAAGTGTTTCATCAAGCAGTCTTTATTCCTTGTAGCACAGGTGTATACAGGCACAGCTGCTTGGTTCAACCAAATAAACAACCTTTCTCTTCTATCCAGCAATCAATGTAACAATAACAAAAGATTGTGTCCTCAAATCACAGGCCTTTAGGAGCTGTGTCTGTCTGAGGGGAGATCCACCAAAAATGAACCTCCTGTGCCTGTATAGGCATGTCTCTTTTAAAGCCCCAACAATCACAACATCAAGCCATTGTGTGTGTTGCTGGGCTGATCAATCCTGTCAAGTTAACCCTTTCCTCAGGGAACCTTATATACACCCCATCACATACCTCCCCCCTTAGAGTGGACCCCCAGGCACACTCTCCCACACCAAACACATTCCTAGATAGGAAATCCGCATTCAGGTGCTCCTTTCCGGGACGATGCCGGACACCGAAGGAGTAGGTTTGTAATTCCAAATACCACCTAGTGAGCCGTGCATTTTTGGATTTCATGGTGTGAAGCCAACGTAGAGGAGAATGGTCGGTCACAAGGAGAAAGTGCCTGCCGAACAGATAGTAGCGCAGAGAGTCAATAGCCCATTTCACTGCTAAACATTCCTTCTCTATTACGGCAAAATTTCTCTCTCTGGGAAGTAGTTTCCTGCTTAAATAGAGGATGGGGTGTTCCTTTCCATCAATTCTTGGGACAATACAGCCCCTAAGCCCACCTCTGAGGCATCCGTATGTAGTACAAACTCTTTGTCAAAATCAGGACTGTGCAGCACCGGCTGATCACACAGCGTATGTTTTAATTCAGTAAATGGTTTGGTACATTTGGAAGTCCAAATCACTTTGTTTGGAGCAGAGTTTTTGGTCAAGTCCGTTAAAGGGGATACCAGGGAAGAAAAACGTGGCACAAATTTTCTGTAGTACCCAGCCAAGCCAAGAAATGCCCTGACCTGCTTCTTATTGGTAGGAACAGGCATTTTAGCCAGTGCTGCATCCTTGTCTTGCAAAGGCTTAATAAGGCCATTGCCCAAAACATAGCCCAAGTATCTGGTTTCTGTTTTCCCTAATATACACTTCGCTGGGTTTGCTGCGAGACCTGCTGACCTCAATGACCTCAAAACCGCAGCCACTTTGTCAAGGTGGTCATTCCAGTCAGTGCTATAAATGACCACATCATCTAGATGTGAGGGGAATAATGTTATTATTCCAGACCTGCCTGCTGGAGCAGTGGAGACAGGGCACCTGTCCAAGAGTTAAAAAAAATCTAAAGAATTAAAAAACATAGACTGGCATTCCTGTGGAGGTCAGGGCATCTGTAGGCACATGCCTTCTTTGCCTAATTATAAATCCAGTCCTGAACACAGAACAATCTGTTAATACTTGTTTTATTATTTACATTTTGTAACATTTAATTTCGATATATTCATCTCCTGATTACAAACACTGATTTTACAAAGACCTAATAATTTCTTCTTAAAACATAGAGATATTTCACAGCATTCTTTATCTCCTGATATCTAAGACTGTATATAATTGGGTTGAAAAATGGAGTTCCCATGGTGTATAGCAGGGATATAACTTTATTGACGTTATAAGATTGTCCTTTGAATGGAACCATATAAATGGCTATTAGAGTCCATAATTAGGGATGGGTCGAACACCCCTGTGTTTGGTTCAAACTCGAACACTGAACAGCCAAAAAGTTTGGATTCGAACTTGAACATAATGCAAGTCAATGGGGGTCAAACTTCCGAAAAAGAAAGTGCCCTCCAAGAGGGCATATATGCAAGGTATTGTCTATAAAAGGTGTATGGGGGTCTGGGTACTACCCCGGGAGACAGGAAACAATGATAAAAAAGTAAAAAAAAATAAAGTTTTTAACCCTTTCACTGCTGAGTGCTGAGCCATTTCACCGCTGTGCGAAGAGCTAATTTTTACTGCTTTTGCCCATGTTTAAATGCAATTTGAAGCCATGGGAAATGTTTTATCACCAATGAGTGGGAAATGTTTGACCAACGAGTGGAAAATGTTTGACCAACAACGAGTGGAAAATGTTTGACCAATAACGAGTGGAAAATGTTTGACCAACAACGAGTGGGAAATGTTTGACCAACAACGAGTGGGAAATGTTTGACCAACACACAGGACAGGGTATACTTGAAATAGGCCAGACGGTGTACAAGGACGCATTCTAACACAAGCCCAAATTGATCAGTGTTAGAGTGGTCAGGGATAGCCAAAACGGTACACAAGGGGTATCTATCATATAAGCCAAAAATCGATCAGAGTTAGAGTGGTCAAGGAATAGCCAAGGACTGGTACACGGGGGTGGTTCTCATACAAGACAGGTAACAACGGAGACTGAAAAACCAACCAAGTAGTGAATCGCCAGGAGACACTCAGCACTGAGGGAAGCAAACTCCACGACAGGGCGATGAGTGAATCGTGCTGTCTGTATTTAAATCCGCCAGGCATGTGTCATCATGCGCGCCCCACCTCCTGGCCAGCCGGCGAGCTCCGGAAGCCAGCACAACTCCTGGCACCCGACTTGTCGATGGTGCCGGTGGGTGGAGGGGCCCCCTCTGAGCCCCAGTCGTGACAGATACGCTCATACATACCACACATTACTGTGAGTTTTATTGCTGTGGAACTGTGTTATGTCTTTTTTTGTTTTGGAAGGGGGCGAAAAGCTCTTACGGGTTGAGGAAGTTTACGGGGGGCCCCATCGTGAGGTTCAGTAAGGGGCCCCATCATTTCCGATGGCTGCCCTGTATGCATCCGGTACACCGGTCAGTGCATCCAAATATTGGGTCTTTGGTGCCAGCCAGTGTCTTCACACTGTAACCCCTCTGAGGTATTGTGGAAGAGTGCCTGGTTGGACCCTGCAGTCGAATATTGAAATGATGCTATGCACCTGTCACATTCAAGTGCAGAAAAATTGTGTCTTAGTCAGTGGTGCACGACACCAAGAATCTAACAGGATTATTCAAAGAGATCCGAATTGCTGGCGAAAGGTAACCGAACAGTGAAATTCAGTGTACGGTTACCTTTCCTGGCCATTCGACTATTCAGAGAGCAGGCAGTTCGCCAAATGTTGGTGAATTGCCTGCACATACGGTGCCTGTTCGTTGCCTGTTCGAGGGCAGTGAAATCCCCATAGAGAAGCAATGCTTCAGCTATTCAGAGAACAAAAACCAGAAAGTGATAATTTACCAAAATGCCCTGCTGTTCGGTGGTTTCATTCGGTTTCATTCAGGCTTCAATGCTAAAAATATTCCCGTTTTAATCCAATATCTAATAAACCATTTATTATTATGTTCTGCAGTAAAGAGTCTCTTTATTTTTTGATTTTTTAGGATCTTTTAAGCATTTATTGAAATTTTTTTGCAAAAATGTTTTTCCGTTTTTTTTAAAATAGTTTTTTCATTTTTCTGTAATAGTTTTTTATTACTTTTTATTATCATTCAATCATTGGATGTTATGTGTACGTTCCAGACATTTTCATTCAGTAGTTTTTTGCAAACAGCGTTTCAATAACGGTCGACCTTTTCGCGAACATCGCAAAAAGTTTGAAGTTCGCCTAATTTTCGAACGGCCGATGTTCGATTCAAACTCGTGTTCAAATCGAACCGGCAGCCCATCCCTACCCGTAATACATACTCACTATGGTCAGGTGAGAGCTGCAGGTGGAGAAGGCTTTCTGCTTCCCAGTGGTGGAATAAATTCTAGTGATGTTGATAAAAATAGAGATATAGGTGAACAATATATGAGGCAAAGGAAAAAGGACAAAAAGTGTGTTCAGAGTAACCAACACAAGATCAATGGATGAATGATCTGAAAAGGACAGCTCCATAATAGGTTCAATGTCGCAGAAATAATGGTCAATGACATGAGGACCACAGAATCTTAAATTACATAGAATAGACACAATGATGTTACAATACACGTTAAAATCCAGCACAGAAGGACCAGTTGGGGTTGAAGACTGAGGTGCATTATAGTAGCATAACGTAGAGGCTTGCAAATGGTCAGATATCGATCGTAGGACATCACCGTGAGAAGAAGACACCCTGTAGCTGATGAGAGACCATAGAAATAAAACTGGGCGATACATCCAGAAAAAGATATTATGCCTCGTCCATTAATTATATCACAGAGCATTTTCGGGCTTATAACTGTGGTGAGCAGGATGTCAGACAATGATAACTGACAATGTCAGACAATGAGGAAGAAATACATGGGGGATTTCACACTGGGAACCTTGAACACCAGGACAAAGCAGGTTTCCAGCTAGAGAGTCAACACATACACTGTCAGGAACAGAACAAACAGGACTGGGTTAAACATGGGAATGTTCTGAAATCCCATTAATATGAATTCTGCAACTTTTGTCTGGTTCCCTTCAATGTTCTTCTGTGAAAATGTAAGTGAAAATTGAACCCTGTTACAGTTATTTTGGAGCAACATATCATGCAGCACTGTGCAAAGGGTAATGACAACTAGGGATGAGCCGAACACCCCCCGAGTTCGGTTCGGATCCGAACCCGAACTTTCCAAAAGTTCGAATCCGAACCCGAACTAGAACTCAATACAAGTCAATGGGGCTGAAAATTCGGTTTTTAGAGTGCCCTCCAAGAGGGCATATATGCTAGATATTTGCCATAAAATGTGTATGGGGGTCCGAGTAGTGCCCTGGGGTACAGGAAACAAGGACAAAAAGTAAAAAAAAAACGTTTTTAAAGGGACAGTGAGTTTTCCATGAAATAAAGGTTAAAAATAAAAAAATTAACACATTTTTTCGAGAACGCTGAACCGCTACTACTGACTTACAGAGTGCGCTGCGTCCGCATAGCGGCGTGTGTACGTGAGTAGGAGACGTCAGACGCTGCTTATGTCCGGCCAAAATAACGTCCAGACACCCAAAGTTTCCTGGTTTGGATCCGTAAAAAATCACGCAAAAAAATGCGCATCATATGACCGTTTAAGCTCTTTCCGTGAAAAAACACCTCAATGCGTTCGGACGCACTTTTTGACGTTCACTGCGAAAAATGCGTTCGTTTGACCCTAGCCTAAAATTGGGCCTTTAGCGTTGGCAACAGTGCCGTCACACAGTCTCACCCCTCTGAGGATATGAATCTGATACAGGCGTCAGTGGCAGTGCAGCCAAATATTGTGCCTTTGGTGCCAGGCCAGCAAGTGCCATCATACAGTAACCCCTCTGTGGTATTGTGGAAGAGTGCAGGGGTGGACCATGCGGTCAGGGCCGGTGCTAGACTATTTTGCGCCCTAGGCAAGACCAGCTACTTGCACCCCCCCAAAAAAAAAAAACGACACAACATGAAACTGCTAAATTTCTTTTTACTTAAGAATAAAGTTTGAAAAGCACCAATAGTAAAGGTAAAATAAATATAAATAAACTGTATTAAACCAGTTTAAATTAACTGTATTGAACAAACTTAAATTAACGATGTCGTGGAGCTGATGTAACGCTCCATGCTTCAAACCCCAAGAGACTTTATGTTCATTTATATTGTGTGATTTTAGATATATTTTACATCGTTTGGTTTTAGTTTAATTTAGTTTAGTGTAAAATGGCGTAGCTTTGGTTTTAAAAATACTTATATTCCTGTAGGTAAATGTGTTTTTGTGTAGAACAGTAAACAAGCTTTACTGCTGTGTAATTTATGCACCAGGGCTTTTCCCCTTATCTAGCTGCATGTTTAATTCAAGGGATCTCTGATAGTGTGTGTTTAATCTGATGTGTTAGAACAATGGATATACAAATGTTGTGTGAGTTGAAGGCTAGAGAATGCAAAGAATGTTTATTGTAAATAACTGACATAATGTAATTAGTATGGGTATGCTAGTAATTAGTATGGGTATACAAATTATGGAGGACTTCAGCATAAATGGTGGCGTTTTGTTCATTAAAAAGTCAGAGAACTCTCAGAGCTCAGAGAGAGAGGATCCTGTTTTAAAGCATACAGCCGCGCCTGGTGTCTTTATTACAAACTACGCTACACTCCACACTCTCCCTCAGAAGGCAGAGAGTGGCCTTCTGGAGATTCCTAATGGCTCCAGGGCAGAGGAACAGAAGCAGGCAGGTCAAGCCGCTCGAGGTGCTGAGGACAGCGCTCCCAGTAGCCGGGCTGACCGCAACGAAGGGGTGTCTGGAGAGCCAGGACAGACGGAAGGGAACGGTTCCTCACATTGTTGGCAAGCGGCGAGGATAGGCTCTCTGAACCCCCAGAAAAAGCACTCAGCATGGCAGGGTACGCCAACTACAAAAAAGACACCCTGCGGGGCATCCTGGAGAGCCGAGGAGGCACCCCGGGCTCAAAAAGTAAAGCTGCCCTGATCGAGGAACTGTAGGAAATGGACCAGGGAGCCGTGGGCACGCCAACCTTACCACCCACCCAGGCATTGGTCCTGGAAGATCCCTTCCAAAGGAAAATGCGGCAGCGGGTAGCCCTCTTCGGAGCCGCCCCGTCAGAAGCCGCTATACACAACACCATCAAGGAGATCTGGCAGGAAGAGGAACGAGACAAGGGGCGCCAGCATGAACTTCGGCTGGACGAAATACAGAACCATAGGGTTGAGAGCCCCAACCCAGAAAAATCAGCGGGCCGGAAGGTGCCCTTCCAGGCATTTAAAACCTTCAGTGAGGCGGAGGAAGAGATTGAAAGCTTCCTCCAGGACTTTGAGCGGTTGTGCCATGTACACGAGGTCCAACGCTCCACTTGGGTCTGTATTCTGGCCTGTAAATTGACAGGTCGAGCTGCAGAGGCGTATCGGACCGTTCCGGACGAAGAGGCCAAGAACTATGACTACGTAAAGCAAGCTTTACTGAGACGCTTTGCCATCACTCCTGAAGCCAGCCGGGTGAAGTTCCGAAACTCACGCCGGCCCAACGGCACAACGCATGTAGAGTGGGCGCATCGGCTACAACGAGACCTAAAGACTTGGTTCCTGGGGAGCAAGGCCAGAACGGTGGAAGAAATCACCCAGCTGTTACTACTGGAACAATTTTTTGAACACACCGCCATAGCAGTACGGGAGTGAGTACGGGACAAGAAACCCCAGACGGTGCAGCAAGTTGCTACCTGGGCAGACGAGTACACAGACACGAGGAAACCCAATGGGGGTGAACGACCCCCACCCCCTCGACCCGCACTACCCGCCCCTCCCCCGGAGCCATCGACCTGCTGGCCCGCAGTCAGACCGGCGAGCTGTCCAAACTCCGCGGCCAACATCCGCTGTTACGGATGCGACCAGGTGGGGCACTACTGCCAGAATTGCCCCCACCGACCCACCATTTTGCGGGCCCCCACCCAAGCACAACCCGCGGCTCACTGCTACCACACCGAAACCCCGTGGTTGGACTCCCCGGAAGAATGGGGGATGTTACACGAGGCCGACCCTGTACAGACTGCCTCGGCCGACAACCGCCAACACCACCGACAGGCCATGTGGATCAACGGACGGGCCGCCGAGGGCCTCCGGGACTCCGGCGCCACCATCACCCTCGTACGACCCCATTTAATACAGAAAAAGGACCGGTTGGACCACACTGTCGCTGTCCGTGTGGCCAGAGGGAAAGTGCTCCGACTCGCTACAGCCCGAGTCCATCTGGATTGGGGTTCGGGGGAGGGACCCGTGAGGGTGGGTTTACTGGATCGACTACCGGCTGAAATCCTCCTCGGCAATGACCTGGGACGCTTAGTCTCCACCTATGCCACGGATGCAGCAGCCCCGGTGACCACTCGGCAACAAAGCCACCGCAACAACTACAGCACTCCAATCGGGACCCAGGTGAGACCACGACCCAAACCCCGACCAACCACGACCCCGTCCCCTCGACCTGACCACCCCCTCACATGGAGCTCCCCAGCCACCCTCCGACAAAAGACCCAGACCGAACCCACCCTAGAGAGATACCGAGACCGGGCCGGCAAGGGCCTGGAAGGCGACAGGACCGATAGCATCGAGTGGGAGGATGGGCTACTATATAGGTATACTGAGAGGGTGGGCCCCAAGAAGCAACAGGTTCCCCACGAGCAGTTAATCGTACCCCAGGCCCCTAGACAGGAACTCCTGAGACTGGCCCACGACATCCCCCTCGCCAGACACTTAGGGATAAAGAAGACCCGACACCGGTTAACCCGAGCGTTCTTCTGGCCCCGCCTTAGTGAGGATACCCGAGAGTACTGTCGCACCTGTTCGGTCTGCCAGAAGGTAGGGAAAACCAATGACCACACGAAAGCCCACTGCACCCCATGCCCATTTTCCAAGAACCCTTTAGTCGGGTGGCGGTCGACATAATCGGCCCCCTGCCTCGCCCCAGTGCCACCGGGAAGAGATATATTCTCACCGTGGTGGACTACGCCACCCGATACCCTGAGGCTGTGGCCTTGGCCAATATCCAGGCCGACACCATAGCCGATGCCCTCCTATGGGTGTTTTCCCGGGTAGGATTCCCACGAGAGATTTTGTCTGACCAGGGCACCCAGTTTACCGCTGAGCTGACAGAACAGCTCTGGCGCCTGTGTGGTGTCAAGGCACTCCACAGCGCCCCATATCACCCCCAGACGAACGGGCTGTGCGAGCGGTTTAATGGGACCCTGAAACAGCTGATCCGGGCCTTCACCCAGGAAAGAAAGGACTGGAAAAAATACTTACCCCACTTGTTATTTGCCTATTGGGAGTTACCACAGGAATCGACCGGATTCTCCCCCTTTGAGTTATTGTATGGGTGCCAGGTGCGAGGACCCTTAGACCTAGTTAGGGCTCAGTGGGAGGGGGGACAGGAGGCAGACGGGCTCCCCGTCCTGAGTTACATCTTGGAGCTCCGGGAGCGCTTGACGGAACTCACGGAACTAGTTCAAGGGAACATGGAAACGGCCCAGGCCCAGCAGAAGGCGTGGTACGACCGCTCCGCCCGCAGACGCTCGTTACTCGTGGGGCAGAAGGTCCTGGTGTTAAAACCACAGTGGCAGAACAAGCTGCAGGTGTCCTGGCAGGGCCCCTACCGGGTGGTAACCCAGCTGGGGGATACCACCTATGTGGTTGTCAGCTGCGCAGACACCAGGATCCAGCGGACGTTCCACGTCAATATGCTCAAGGCCTACCATGAGCGCCCGGAGACGGTGGCTGCCATTTGTGCCCCGGCCACCGAGGAGGCAGAACAGTTTCCCCTGATAGATCTCCCCGGGATAGACAACCGGCCCGCAGGGGTCGACCAGGTGCAGATAGGGGAGGAGTTGGGTCCCTAGAAACAGGCCCAGATTAGACAGCTCCTCCACAACCACCAGGAGGTCTTCTCCGCCCGCCCCAGCTATACCAGCCGGGCCTTACACCAAGTTGAGACCCCAGGCCAGAGACCCCTCCAGCAGCCAGCCTACCGACTCCCGGAGGCAGTCCGCGAACCCATGTGGGCTGAAATCCAGGAGATGCTGGAGCTCGGGGTTATCGAGCCCTCCGCCAGCCCATGGGCCTCCCCCGTAGTGTTGGTCCCCAAAAAGGATGGGACCACCCGGTTCTGCGTGGACTACCGGAGGTTAAACGACTGTACCACGACTGATGCATACCCCATGCCCCGAGTTGACGAGCTGTTAGATCAGATCTCCCAGGGGCACTATCTGACCACCGTAGATTTGTGTAAGGGGTATTGGCAGATTCCCCTGGCAGAGGAGGCGACCCCGAAGTCAGCCTTCATCACCCCGTTCGGCCTGTACCAATTTCGGGTCATGCCGTTCGAGATGAAGAACGCCCCGGCTACTTTCCAGCGGTTGATTGATCACCTCCTCGATGGCCTACAGGAGTTTGCCTGTGCCTACTTAGACGACATAGCCATCTACAGCCAAACCTGGGAGGAACACCTTCACCATCTAGGGGTAGTGTTAGAGCGGATCAAGGACGCCAACCTGACCCTTAAACCGGAGAAATGTAAAATAGGGATATCTGAGGTACAGTACCTCGGCCACCGGGTGGGCTGCGGGAAACAGCGACCGGAACCCGCCAAGATAGAAGCCATTCTCAACTGGCCCACCCCCGGGACCAAGACTCAGGTCCTTGCCTTCCTAGGGACCGCAGGCTACTACCGAAATTCGTCCCCCAGTACAGCGCCCTCGCCAAACCCCTGACTGACCTGATCAAAAAATCCCTACCCCGCCATGTCCTGTGGTCCCCGGAGTGCGAGGCAGCCTTCCAACAACTGAAGACCGCCCTAACCCAAGCTCCCCTCTTAGCCGCTCCGAATTATAATAAACGTTTTGTCGTCCATACAGACGCCTCCATGTTTGGACTGGGAGCCGTGCTGAGTCAGGTGGGAGACAACGGGGGGGAACATCCGGTGGCGTTCATCAGCCGCAAACTTCTCCCCAGGGAGATGGGATATGCCGCAGTGGAGAAGGAGTGTTTGGCCCTGGTTTGGGCCCTGAGAAAGTTCCAGCCCTATGTTTACGGGCACTCCTTCACCGTCATGACTGACCACAATCCCCTGGTGTGGCTGAACCAAGTGGCTGGGGAGAACGGCCGCCTGCTACGGTGGAGCCTGGCCCTCCAACCGTTTAACTTCACAATCCAATATCGGCCCGGGCCTCAAAATGGGAATGCCGATGGATTATCGCGGAAAACGGCCCAGGAACCTGGAGACCTCCGTTCACCGACTCCCCCGAGTCGACCCATTGGGGTCCAACCGTGTCTGTCGGACTTTATTGGGGGGGGGAGAAAAATGTCATGGAACGGACATAGGGGCTCTGGTCAGTGAGCCCCAGGACTAACCAACTGAGACATTTCAAAGACACTTTTTCCTTTAGACGTTTTGGTTTTGCGGGTGAGCCTATGGACCCACAGCCTTCCAGCGACCGGCAGACCCCGCTGACTTTGCTTATGTGCCCGCAACCATGGAACTTTGAAGATGGCACAGAAGAGGGGCAAGGTGAGAGGTCTCGTCAGTGGCAAGCGATCCGTTTGGGATCTAAGCTTGCCCTGCCGTTCTGGAAGGGGGGACATATGTCATGGAGCTGATGTAACGCTCCATGCTTCAAACCCCAAGAGACTGTTATGTTCATTTATATTGTGTGATTTTAGATATATTTTACATAATTTTGTTTTAGTTTAATTTAGTTTAGTGTAAAATGGCATAGCTTTGGTTTTAAAAATACTTATATTCCTGTAGGTAAATGTGTTTTTGTGTAGAACAGTAAACAAGCTTTACTGCTGTGTAATTTATGCACCAGGGCTTTTCCCATTATCTAGCTGCATGTTTAATTCAAGGGATCTCTGATAGTGTGTGTTTAATCTGATGTGTTAGAACAATGGATATACAAATGTTGTGTGAGTTGAAGGCTAGAGAATGCAAAGAATGTTTGTTGTAAATAACTGACAAATGTAATTAGTATGGGTATGCAAATTATGACTGTTGGACTTCAGCATAAATGGTGGCGTTTTGTTCATTAAAAGTCAGAGAACTCTCAGAGCTCAGAGAGAGAGAATCCTGTTTTAAAGCATACAGCCGCGCCTGGTGTCTTTATTACAAACTACGCTACACTCCACACTCACCCTCAGAAGGCAGAGAGCGGCCTTCTGGAGATTCCTAACGGCTCCAGGGCAGAGGAACAGAAGCAGGCAGGTCAAGCCGCTCGAGGCGCTGAGGACAGCGCTCCCAGTAGCCCGGGCTGACCGCAATGAAGGGGTGTCTGGAGAGCCAGGACAGATGGAAGGGAACAGTTCCTTCACAAACGAAAAAAATAAATAAAAGTTGTCACGTAAGTTTAAATTTCAGACACATCGAAATTTCACTTTGCGTGCCTTATCCTTTGCAAATTTTCATCATGCGTTTATATATATATTGCCCAGGCCAGCTCACATCATTCATATATATATTGCCCAGGCCAATCCCCTGGTGGAAATAGGGGGTTCATTTGAACCCCGATATCTCCAGGCATCTAGTGGGTCATGGAGGGTGTCAATCGAAAGGCCTGAGCATGGCCTTTCGAATGATACCCAACATGACCAGGTATAAAGTAAAAAAAAGAGATCATGCCAAACTAATCTTATTGATTTTTTTGATTGGGTAACAAAAATAATAGACACAGGTGGTGCAGTAGACATTGCTTATTTAGATTTCAGTAAGGCTTTTGATACTGTTCCGCATAGAAGGCTTATCAATAAATTGCAATCTTTGAGCTTGGATTCCAATATTGTTGAATGGATTAGGCAGTGGCTGAGTGACAGGCAACAGAGGGTTGTGGTAAATGGAGTTTATTCGGCACAAGATCTTGTTACCAGTGGGGTATCTCAGGGGTCAGTACTTGGACCCATTCTATTTAATATTTTTATTAGTGATATTGCAGAAGGTATTAATGGAAAAGTATGTCTTTTTGCTGATGACACAAAGATTTGCAACAGGATTGACGTTCCTGGAGGGATCAGCCAAATGACAAGTGATTTAGGTAAACTAAAAAAATGGTCGGAGCTGTGGCAATTGAGTTTTAATGTGGATAAGTGCAAGATAATGCACCTGGGACGTAAAAACCCAAGGACTGAATATAGAATATTTGATACTGTCCTAACCTCAACATCTGAGGAAAGGGATTTAGGGGTTATTATTTCAGAGGATCTAAGGGTAAGTAGTCAATGTAATAGAGCAGCAGGAAATGCTAGCAGAATGCTTGGTTGTATAGGGAGAGGTATTAGCAGTAGGAAAAGGGAAGTGCTCATGCCACTGTACAGAGCACTGGTGAGACCTCACTTGGAGTACTGTGTGCAGTACTGGAGACCGTATCTCCAGAAGGATATAGACATCTTAGAGAGAGTTCAGAGAAGGGCTACTAAAATGGTGTATGGCTTGAAGGAGAAAAGTTACCAGGAAAGGCTTAATGATCTTAACATGTACAGCTTGGAAAAAAGACGAGACAGAGGAGATATGATAGAAATATTTAAATACGTAAAGGGAATCCACAAGGTAGAGGAAGGGAGTATATTTAAAAGGAAACAAAGTAGCAAAACAAGAGGACATAGTCTTAGATTAGGGGGCAAAGGTTTAAAAGTAACATCAGAAAGCATTATTTTACTGAGAGGGTGGTGGATACATGGAACAGTCTTCCAGTTGAAGTGGTAGAGGCTAAAACAGTAATTGAATTTAAGCAGGCATGGGATAGGCATAAGGCTATCCTAAACAAAAGATAAATCCAGGTAAAGTATCCATATAATTGGGCAGACTAGATGGGCCGAAAGGTTCTTATCTGCCGACATTTTTCTAGGTTTCTATGTTTCTAAAAACATGTATTTTTTTTGTGTGATATTTTTATTAATGCAGTAATATTGTTCACATTGCAATTATAATGTGAACGATGATGCACTAATGATTTTTTTTCTATGGGGTGTGTTTGCTATAAATCACGTAATTCCCCCCACAAAATGTAACAAGTCCCCATCTCTAATTTTTGTACAAGCGCACCCCATAGAAAACATAACCGCAAATGCTCATGTGCTAAAATGTGAAAAAAACAAAACTTTACACACTGCAGATGATTAAAAATTCAATTTTTTTTGCATTTTTTTCATAATATACAGCCAAGACAGGATGTATACATATAAAAATGATATATTATGAATCTGCGGAGTCTGCCGGAAAGGACGATATCTAACATGTTGGTCATTTAACAAAATGTGGCTTCAAAATCGCGTTTAAACATGATGAGCGAAAGCGGTAAAAATGAGCTGAGCACACAGCAGTGAAATAAAGCATATTAGAAGTTTTAGGAGGGAAATTAACACTTCTCAAATCTCAATCAGAAGCAGACACCACCCCACCCCCTCAGTATAGTCTACAATGTATCAAATTGATTAGACCAGACTAAAAACACCTGTTATGACGTTTGAAAAACACAGGTCATTCAGAGTTGAGAATCTTTGCACGTACACATTAGTTTTTATTTTCATATCTAATAAACCGTTGCTTATAATATTCTGCAGTAAAGCGTCTCTTTATTTCTAGATTTTTTAGTATTTTTTTAAGCATTTTCTGTACTATCTTCAAAATTTCTTTTTTTTTTTGCGAACTCGAACCGAACACACCCAAAAAGTTCGAAGTTCGCGAACTTTCGAACAACCAAAGTTCGGTTCGAACTCCGAACCGTTCGAACCGAACAGCTCATCCCTAATGACAACAGACAAGGTATTATTACAAAGTTCAACACACAGAGACAAGAGAAGAGGGCCCTGCTCACCTGAGATTACAACCCATCACTTAGTAGACAAGAACAGAGTCTAATTTTTCACTAAGGAAGTAAAGGGTCGGCCCTATGACTGTTTCCAGTAGAGGTGTGCATTAAATATACCCAGGACATACTTGAAAACGAGAGAAATCTCAATGTATCCTTCCTGGTAAAATCCTTTATTAATAAATAAATAAATAAATTTCAAAACGAATGTCAATTCATTTGAAAATTCGTTAATTCGTATTTTGGAAATACTTCCAAAATAACAAATTGGTTTAATCTGAATTAAAATGAAAATGAAATATGTAACGAAATTGATTCGCTATACTGTTTCACAAGAGAATCATTGATTGAATGATAGATTGATTTTTTTTCTATTGATCCGAATCAATTTCGAATGGATCCCAAATTACAAACGGAATTATGAAAACTAATTAGTTTCGTTCTACTGTTTCACAAAGCAATTGGCAGGGGTGCTGAATCTATTGTATTCAGCACCACAGACCAATATTTAACCCTAGCTTGCATTTTAACACTCGGGTTTATCCCTAATGTAACAGTAATTGAGCAGGATTTGATTTATTGTTCCTTTTTTTTTTATTGAGCCGAATCAATTTTGAATGGATTTTGAATCAATCCCAAATTACAAATGAAGTTACAAAAGGAAATTATGAAACAAAATGAATCAATATTCAAATTAATTCTGCTTCAGACGAAATTATTTTCAAACAAAACAAAACAAATTTTTCAGCTGTGCACACCTCTGGTTTTCACTATTATTATCCTGATATATTTACTGGGTACATCATAAAAGCAACATAGAGGTAAATGTTCACTAAAGGGGTTATTCACAGAGCACCAAAATGTCACTGGCGTTTCAATGCTCTATCATTCCCCGCACTTCCACGCACTTCGGGGAATCAAATTTCCCCATCCTGCGGTGAATTGACCATTCACAGCAGGGTTCCCGAAGTGCAGGGAATCAGCCATTGAATGCTGACACCAACCCGCTGCAAACTCACTGGCCGCCACTGCAAACCTGTCGCCAACCCGCCAGACATTCGCCGCAAACCCGCCGGAAGGTCGCACTCACCACACACAGCCAACGAGTCGCCGAGCACAGCACCGACCAGCCTCAGAAAAAAGCTGACAAGCCGCCGGATGGGTAAAAGGAAAAAAAAAGACGTTTGAAAGTGTCAAATTTGAAACACTGCAAAAAAAAAGCCAAAAAACTATTTTGCAAAAATGCCTGGAATTTACATATAAGGTGATAAGAATGATAATAAAAAGGTCTGTTACAGAAAAAAGAAAAACTGCTATTTAAAAAAAAAGGGAAACAAAATTCCTGAAAAAAATCTCGAAAAATATCTAAGATATCCTAAAAAAAATATAGACTTTTTGCTGCAGATTAAAGTAATAAATGGTTTATTAGACATTTGAAAGTGGCCGTTAAAACAAACAGGTAGCTGCGCGCGCCGGCCGCCTGCAAAAAAAAAAAAAAATTGTCACGAGCCGCGCGCAGCTACCCGTGTGTTTAAACGCCGCAAGCCCCGATCCTCCAGCGGTGACCGTCCTCCGGCTGTCGCGGCCTGCTTGGCGGGCATCCAGGCTCAGGCGAGCCCCCGGCTTGTTTTGGGCCTACAGGCCCAGCCGAGCCGGGGACTCGCCTAAGCCTAGAGGCCGGCCGAGCAGCCAGCGACAGCCGGAGGACAGTCACCGCTGGAGCTCAGGGCCGAAGTTCCCAAAACATACTCCTCTAAATCGGCCCTGAGCTCCAGTGGTGACCTCCTCCGGCCGAGCAGGCTGCTAGGCCGGCCTCCAGGCTCAGGCGAGCCCCCGGCTTGGCTTGGGCCTACAGGCCCAGCCGAGCCGGGGACTCGCCTAAGCCTAGAGGCCGGCCGAGCAGCCAGCGACAGCCGGAGGACGGTCACCGCTGGAGCTCAGGGCCGAAGTTCCCAAAACATACTCCCCTAAATCAGCCCTGAGCTCCAGCGGTGACCTCCTCCGGCCGAGCAGGCTGCTAGGCTGGCCTCCAGGCTCAGGCGAGCCCCCGGCTTGGCTTGGGCCTACAGGCCCAGCTGAGCCGGGGACTCGCCTAAGCCTGGAGGCCGGCCGAGCAGCCTGCGACAGCCGGAGGACAGCCACCGGTGGAGCTCCGGCCAAAGTAAGAGGATGTTGCCTACACATACTCACTGACATCGGCCCTTAGCTCCTCCAGCGATGGCGGTCCCGCTTCCAGCGTCCTCTCTCTCTCCGTTGGTCGCTGGTATGACGTCACGAAAGCCTTTGACCCCGGGTCAAAATGCCGGGGTCAAAGGCTTTTGTTACATCATGCCGGCGACCAACGAAGAGAGAGAAGACGCTGGAAGCGGGACCGCCATCGCTGAAGAGCTAAGGGCCGATGTCGGTGAGTATGTGTAGGCAACATCCCCCTACATTGACCCGGAGCTCCAGCGGTGGCTGTCGCAGGCAGCTCGGTCGGCTCTCCAGGCTTAGGCGAGCCCCCGGCTCGGCTGGGCCTGTAGGCCCAAGCCAAGCGGGGCTCGCCTGAGCCTTAAG
The DNA here is from genome assembly GCA_009667805.1 of Leptobrachium leishanense. Taxonomy (NCBI): domain Eukaryota; kingdom Metazoa; phylum Chordata; class Amphibia; order Anura; family Megophryidae; genus Leptobrachium; species Leptobrachium leishanense. The sequence continues at coordinate 7,448,862 of CM019065.1, forward strand.
GCCGGCCGAGCAGCCTGCGACAGCCGGAGGACAGTCACCGCTGGAGCTCAGGGCCGAAGTTGCCAAAACATACTCCCTTACATTGGCCCTGAGCTCCAGCGGTGACTTCCTCCGGCTGTCGCTGGCTGCTAGGCCGGCCTCCAGGCTCAGGCGAGCCCCCGGCTTGGCTCGGGCTCCAGGCCCAGCCGAGCCGGGGACTCACCTAGAGGCCGGCCGAGCAGCCAGCGACAGCCGGAGGACGGTCACCGCTGGAGCTCAGGGCCAATGTAGGAGGATGTTGCCTACACATACTCACCTACATCGGCCCTTAGCTCCTCCAGCGATGGCGGTCCCGCTTCCAGCGTCCTCTCTGTCTCCGTTGGTCGTCGGTATGACGTCACGAAAGCCTTTGACCCTGGGTCAAAGGCTTTTGTGATGTCATACCGGTGACCAACAGAGAGAGGACACTGGAAGCGGGACTGCCATCGCTGGAGGGCCGATGTAGGTGAGTATGTGCTCTCCACACCCACCCTGCTTGCTCGGCCGGTATCCAAGCTTAGGCGAGCCCCCGGCTTGGCCTGGGCTTAGAGGCCCAGCCGAGCCGGGGACTCACCTAAGCATGGAGGCCGGCCGAATTGCCTGCTCGGGCGTCCTCCAGGCTCAGGCAAGTCCACGGCTCGGCTGGGCCTCTAGGCCCAAGCCAAGCCGGGGGCTCGCCTAAGCTTGGATGCCGCCCGAGCTACTTGCTTGGCCGGCATCCAGGCTAAGGCGAGCCCCCGGCTTGGCCTGGGCCTAGAGGCCCAGCCAAGTCGGGGGCTCGCCTGAGCCTGGATGCCGGCCATACACACACACACACTGTAAAAAAACATATATGTGTGTGTATATATATCCACATGGGGTTACAGTGTGTGTGTGTGTGTATATATATATATATATATATATGTGTGTATATCTATATATGGACTGCGCATGCGCGCAGCCCACGGGGTGCTGTGGCGGTTGGATGCGCGCTCAGCCGGGTGCGCGCGCGCCACCCGCCGCAGCACGCCCAAAGCGTCCTACGGAGGTTTGCTGTGCGCGCATCCAACCTCCGTTGGACGCTTTGGGCGTGCTGCGGCAGGTGGCGCGCTCGCATCCAACCGCAACAGCCTGTTCCGGAGGTTGCCACGCGCCTGAGCCCAGCGCCTGAGCGCAGAGCCCAGCGCCTGAGCCCAGCACCTGAGCGCAGAGCCCAGCGCCTGAGCCCAGTGCCTGAGCGCAGAGCCCAGCGCCTGAGCACAGAGCCCAGCGCCTGAGCGCAGAGCCCGAGCGCCTGAGCCCAGCGCCTGAGCGCAGAGCCCAGAGCCCAGCGCCTGAGCCCAGCGCCTGAGCGCAGAGCCCAGCGCCTGAGCGCAGAGCCCAGCGCCTGAGCCCAGCGCCTGAGCGTAGAGCCCAGCGCCTGAGCGCTGAGCGCAGAGCCCAGCGCCTGAGCCCAGCGCCTGAGCGCAGAGCCCAGCGCCTGATCCCAGCGCCTGAGCGCAGAGCCCAGCGCCTGAGCACAGAGCCCAGCGCCTGAGCCCAGCGCCTGAGCGCAGAGCCCAGTGCCTGAGCGCAGAGCCCAGCGCCTGAGCCCAGCGCCTGAGCGCAGAGCCCAGCGCCTGAGCCCAGCGCCTGAGCGCAGAGCCCAGCGCCTGAGCCCAGCACCTGAGCGCAGAGCCCAGCGCCTGAGCGCTGAGCGCAGAGCCCAGCGCCTGAGCCCAGCGCCTGAGCGCAGAGCCCAGCGCCTGAGCCCAGCGCCTGAGCGCAGAGCCCAGCGCCTGAGCGCAGAGCCCAGCGCCTGAGCGCAGAGCCCAGCGCAGAGCCCAGCACCTGAGCGCAGAGCCCAGCGCCTGAGCGCAGAGCCCAGCACCTGAGCGCAGAGCCCAGCGCCTGAGCCCAGCGCCTGAGCGCAGAGCCCAGCGCCTGAGCCCAGCGCCTGAGCGCAGAGCCCAGCGCCTGAGCGCAGAGCCCAGCGCCTGAGCCCAGCGCCTGAGCGCAGAGCCCAGCGCCTGAGCGCAGGGCCCAGCGCCTGAGCCCAGCGCCTGAGCGCAGAGCCCAGCGCCTGAGCGCAGGGCCCAGCGCCTGAGCGCAGAGCCCAGCGCCTGAGCCCAGCGCCTGAGCGCAGAGCCCAGCGCCTGAGCCCAGCGCCTGAGCCCAGAGCCCAGCGCCTGAGCCCAGAGCCCAGCGCCTGAGCGCAGAGCCCAGCGCTTGAGCCCAGCGCCTGAGCGCAGAGCCCAGCGCCTGAGCCCAGTGCCTGAGCGCAGAGCCCAGCGCCTGAGCCCAGTGCCTGAGCGCAGAGCCCAGCGCCTGAGCGCAGAGCCCAGCGCCTGAGCCCAGCGCCTGAGCGCAGAGCCCAGCGCCTGAGCCCAGTGCCTGAGCGCAGAGCCCAGCGCCTGAGCGCCTGAGCCCAGTGCCTGAGCCCAGCGCCTGCGCACAGCGCAGAGCCCAGCGCCTGAGCAGAGCCCAGCGCCTGAGCCCAGTACAGCGCCTGAGCCCAGTACCTGAACACAGCCCAGCGCCGAGTGCAGAGCACAGAGCAGAGCGCCAAGCAGAGCACAATAGATGGCACAGAGCAGAGCACAACCCATTAAAGGCACAGAGCCGAGCACAATAAACACCACAGAGCCGAGCACAATAAACGCCACAGAGCCGAGCACAATAAACGCCACAGAGCCGAGCACAAAAAAACGCCACAGAGCCGAGCACAATATACGGCACAAAGCACAGCACAATAAACGGCACAAAGCACAGCACAATAAACGGCACAAAGCACAGCACAACAAACGGCACAAAGCACAGCACAATAAACGGCGCCGAGCACAGAACCAAGCACAACACAATAAACGGCGCAGAGCACAATAAAAGCAGAGCACAATATACGGCACGGAGCAGAGCACAGAGCCGATGTGCAGAGCCCAGCACAGAGCCGAGCAAAACAGAATAAACGCCACAGAGCCAAGCACAATAAACGCCACAGAGCCGAGCACAATAAACTCCACAGAGCCGAGCACAATAAACGCCACAGAGCCGAGCACAGTACAATAGACGGCACAGAGCCGAGCACAACAGAATAAACGGCACAGAGCCGAGCACAGAGCCAAACACAGCACAATAAATGGCACCGAACCAAGCACAACGCACCACACTTATCAATAGACTGCCCTCTGGGCAGGCTTTACACCTAGTCCTATATAAAAAGTTATATCTGAACTCAAACACAAAATCACTATAACATTTAATTTGGAGGCTATTGACATGTGTTAATTTTTACTATGATTGTCACTTGGCATCTATAGAAAATTTAAAACCTTTAATTTAACCCCTTCACTACTGAGATCGAGATATCTCGGGCTTCAAAGGCACCATCCGGTGCTCCGTTATCGAGATATCTCGAGCTGCAGATCTGCAGTCCAAAGCAAATTAAATTAGTTTGCCGTAAACAAATTTCATATGCTCTTGGGCTGCATAATGCCCAAAGAGCTAAAACTGTGTAAAATCGGCTGATGATGCTCTGACATCGGGCATTCAGCAGCCGAGGCAGGGAAAATAAAGATCTAGCTTCAGCGGCAATGGCTGTAACTCAATTTGGCAATAGATGGCACCATCTACTGGCCACATAGGATTTTTACAGTAAAAAATACAATGGGAATATGCCCAAATATTTCTTGCTTTGTAATTAATTAAAAATGATGTTCCAAAAAAACACTGGTTTCTGACTGTCAGGGTTATCCAAAGAGATTCGAAAAGTCACCGCACGTTCGGTGACTTTTTGTTCTCTTCAATTTGGTTCCTTTTGTCGATTGCATTTCGGTGACCCTGCGGTGTATTCAGCAAACAGCACAGCAGGGTTGCCGAATTGCAGGGAAAAGCTGCCGAAAACCTGACGAAAACTAACCGAATGCACGCTGAAAACAAGCAAAAACATCTGGATTAACCTTCGAAGAAGCCGAACAGGAGCCGAACAGGAGCCGAATCACACAGAGCCGAAGCAGCTGTGACGTAGAGGAGGCAGTGAATAAATTAGAAAAACCATTTGTATGAATCTGGGAAAATGAAACGCTGTTGCAAAGAAACTACTGAGCAAAAATGTCTTGAAATTTTCACATGAGGTCCAGGGAATGATAATAAAGAGGGCTGTTACAAAAAAAATAAGTAAACTGAAAAAAAAAAAAATCGGACTTTTAAAAAAATAAAATAAAATCAGAAAAATACTCAAAGTATCCTAAAAAATCTATAAATAAAGAGATTCTTTACTGCAGAATTTTATAATGAACGGTTTATTAGATATTGAATTAAAACGGGAATATTTTTAACATTGAAGTCTATGGGATTCTCCTGAATAAATTTGCCGAATTAAACCACCGAATGGCAGGGCATTAGGGGAACCTTTCACTGCTGGTTTTTGTTCTCTGAATAGACGAAGCAGTGCTTCTCTATGGGGATTTCACTGCCCTCGAACAGGGACCGAACAGGCACCGTATGTTCAGGCAATTCGACAGGATTTGGCGAATTGCCTGCTCTCTGGATAGCTGAATGGCCAGGAAAGGTAACCGTATGCTGATTTTCAGCGTTCGGTTACCTTTCTCAAGCAATTCGGATCTCTTTGGATAACCCTGAATGTTTCTTTTTCAAATCGCTTGGTAGTGAAGGGGTTAAATGACAGGAAAACACTCTTTCAAATAAGGGATTATGTGAGCTATTTCTATAAGGAGGGTGTGATATACATCCCTTTAAATCACGTAGAATCATGTTGGATTTAATTTTGCAAGATCTTTGACATTGTTATAAAAACAGCCTGGCAGCTGCACTGACACAGAGACACTTGTCTACAAGAGGAAAAATGCTTTCAAATAAGTTGTCTCATGCCCCCACTGTGTAATATGGGGGGGGGCACAGAGGGGATACTCACCCACCTGAATTTGATTTACATGCACTTGGTGCTATTAGAATATCACTGTTCTTGTGTTGCTCTCCTGATGGCCACACTTGGTGGTGACTCCTCATTATAAAGAGGTGATTCTCCTCTTTCCAAAATATGTTCAACATCATCTGGGTGAGGGTAATATAAGCTCATTACCATCTCATTAGATGGACATGTGGTTATGGTCTGACCTAATAAGCATCTCTGATATAACAATATATGGACATCTAGAGAATGTATTATTATTCATTTTGGCATCTGGTCATTAAGGAGTAGAATACAGGGGATTATTAAATAAATGTCAGCATTTAGGAAAAAAACGACATGGGAAAAGCATTTCCAAATTTAAAGAGTTTAATGTACGTCTCGCTATAGCGCATGTATAAACCGATTTATTATCAAACTAGTTGTTAAGGCTGCCCGGAGGGCAGTCTATTGTTGTAGAGTGTGGTTTGCAGGAGTGTTTTCAGGAATTAAAATTCCACCCAGGGCAGGCCAGGGGATATTTATTGGGGGGTGGCTATGGGAGATTACAAACTGGGCAGAGAAGACAATATCTGGAAACTTGCATAGAAGGGGCTGTTTCCACTCGGCAGCAAGTATAAAATATATAAATGAGCACTGGTATGTAACTCACCACATATATTTATTGCTGAGAGTGTATTTTTTTGCTGAGGGGCTATATATTGGGTCAGGGAGGGGTTAATGTTTCCTGCTGGGATATTAATTGCGGGGGGGGGGTATTTATTGCAGATGGGAGTTAGTTTTTGCTGAGGGGATATTTATTCGGGGTTGGTGGCTGGCTATGGGGAATTACAAAATCGGCAGCTAAGATAATAACTGGAGACTTGTTTAGAAGGGGGCAGTTTCCACTCGCCGAGAGGTTGGGCTGAGTGAGCAGCTGTGATGGGTGCACGTGCAGCCGTCGACCGCGACAAATGCATTACAAATGCATTTATATATATGATGTAAAAATTTATAAGTACTAATCTATGTTTAGAAAATTCAGTTCAAACATTCTATTTGTATATTTATCAAATCCCCTTGCGAGGAAAGAGGCTTGTTAGCAAAATTAAAACTTTAAACTTTAATTAATCTCAATTATAAAATATTAAGGAACAGTTGTCGATTTACAAATGAATTAGTTGTTTATATTAAACAAATTAAACCCACGTTGTGGTATCAGAAGGTTGAAAAAAATTGTGTATGTAATAATAATAATAATATATTACATACACAATTTTTTCACCCTTCTGATACCACAACGTGGGTTTAATTTGTTTAATATAAACAACTAATTCATTTGTAAATCGACAACTGTTCCTTAATATTTTATAATTGAGATTAATTAAAGTTTAAAGTTTTAATTTTGCTAACAAGCCTCTTTCCTCGCAAGGGGATTTGATATATATTCGCAATTAGTGTTTACTCACTTTCCTTTTTCCTTACACGGTGGTTTTGTCCATCGGTTTATTTATTCTATTTGTATACAATGCAACAAAGTGCATATGAAGAAACATAAATTCAACACAAGATTAGTACTGGAAAAACCTAACAATAGACTATACGTAACAAGTAAGTGCAACCCTATACTGTTAAATAAATAATCAAATCAATATTCCTATTCATATTTACCAAACAAGCAAATTAGATCTCTCGTGCCCGCCTTATCATCATGCAAAATCTTTGTGCAGCACTATGTTAGCCAATGGAGATAAATGAAGATTAGGGGTGAGATGCTCGGTTCGATCGGTTCGGAGTTAGATTCTAAGTTTGGCAGTTCGAAAGTTCGCGAACTTTGAACTTTTTGGGGTGTTCACCAAAAGTTCGAAAAAACTTTTTTGATTTTCTTTAAAAAAATGCTTAAAAAATCTAAAAATAAAGAGACTCTTTACTGCAGAATATTATAAGCAATGGTTTATTAGATATTGAATTAAAATGGGAATATTTTTAACATTGAAGCCTATGGGATAAAACATTCTTGTTGCTAAAACATCAGCCAGACGAGGCCCTCTAAATCAGGCACTGTAGAGGGCAGCCCACCAGAGCCTCCCTCCCAAGGACCCCTTGACTTGAGGAGCATGCGGCCGCAAGATTACAGAGCTGCGACTGTGCGGGCTGGCCAGCCGGGTGCATGTGGCAGAGAGGTGGCACAGGGACTCCAGGGAGGGAGCAACGGCAGACCCCCCTTCTGCCCAACCAGGATCCAGGTTGCAGGATGCATGTGGCAGAGAGGTGGCACAGGGACTCCAGGGAGGGAGCCAGAGCAGACCCCCCTTCTCCCCAACCAGGATCGAGGGAGCCCCCACTGACCACCAGGCTAAGGTAAGGCGACACATTATTAAAAAAAATAAAATCCGAGGACATTTTTAAATGTCCCCAGCAACATAAAATAAAACTTTTTTTTCTTTCTAATACTCACCTGATTCCTGGATCCACAAACTGTAGAGGTGCTGGCTGGCAGTGTGCGGAATCATATGCTGCATTAATTATACTGTAAGGCTGGGTTCACACCTGTGTTTTTTTACGCGTGCAATACGTGCGTTTTTTTAATGCGCGTATCGCGCAAACGTAAAGAAACATGCAAGCGCACATTGCAGCGCGTTCACGGCCATAGACTGCAGAGGGAATGCTCTGCAATACGCCTCAAAGAAGCTCCTGTACTTCTTTGGGCGTAGGACGTTTAACAGCGCGTTCCTGCATGCTGTAAAACACCCAGGTATGAACGGGTCCCATAGCAAATAATGGGATTTCCCTGTTTATGCGTTTTACAGCGTGCAGGAACGCGCTGTAAAACGCTTAGGTGTGATCCTGGGCCTTAAGGTGCTGCCCGGCAGTGTGAGGATTCATATGCTGCATTAATTCTTCTTCTTACAAATTTGGTTACTTAACCCGTTTGCGTTTGGATTGTAATATTGTAACATCCAGGGCCCTGGGTGGCGATTGGGGGGGCCCCGGATGCTTGGTGCCGCCAGCTGGCCGAATACCAGGAGCTCCGGCTGCACCCGGCGCAGCTGTGAGTGACCAGGGGGCAGGGCACGGCGTGATGAAGCAGAGCCGCCGGGACCTTTAAATCAGGAGCACGCGCTGTACACCTTGCCTTGCCGTGGAGTTTCATTCCCGCATCGCTAGATTACCGAATCAGTTGGTATACTTGTTACTTACTTAGGGCGCGGTGTGATGACGCAGAGCCGCCGGGACTGGTGTGCGCCAATTCTCACCATATACAGTAGCGCAGTACTAGTGCCTAAACGTTGTTGAGCTGGTTTTGTTATAACAACTACTCTCGCTCTGAGCCCCTGTCTGGTATATTCCGCTGCTTGTTACTGCTGGTGCGCTTCCATCCTGCCATACACTATAGCGCAGTAATATTTTGGTGCACTGCCACTGACGCCTATATTACCAGATTCATATAATTTTAATATTGGACGGCAGGGTCCAACCCTGCACTCTTCCACAATACCACAAAAGGGTTACGGTGTGAAGGCACTTGCTGCCACCAAAGGCACATATTTGGGTGCACTGACGCCTTTACCATATTCATATCTTTTTAATATAGGACCGCAGGGTCTAACCCTGCACTCCACAATACCACAAACGTTACGGTGTGATGGCACTGTTGCCGACACTAAAGGCCAAATTTTAAAGCATCTATTGTTACTTTCATCCAAAGCCTGCATAAGTTTCACAATAATTTAGCCAAAAAATCACTAAACTTTTTCTGCGCTCCCTAAAATGTCTTTTCATACAGGCTGCCGCCCCAAGCAGTTGTGTATGAATAGATTAAAGGAAAAGCATTTACCGTCATTTGAAATGTCATATTTTTGTTTGTAAATGTTTCTATACATCCTAGAAATCCGCCACTTCACGGGCAGGTTATGGGGACTTCCTAGGCATGATAGTTGAAGGAATTTTTCGTTTTTATTCTTAACCTTTATTTCATGGAAAAATCACTGTTCCTTTAACTTTTTGTCCTTGTTTCCTGTCCCCCAGGGCACTACTCGGACCCCCATACACCTTTTATGGCAAATATCTAGCATATATGCCCTCTTGGAGAGCACTCTAAAAATCGAACGTTCGAGTCCCATTGACTTGGATCGTGTTCGCGTTCGAATATGAACTTTTTCAAATGTTGGTGTTCGAATGCAAACCGAACATGGGGGATGTTCGGCCCATCCCTAATCAAGATAAATAAGACAAGTGTTGATTTCATCTGTTATAAACTTAATATAAATTTGATATTTGATCAGAAAAATATAATTTTTGCTAGAGAACATAAAAAAGGGGCAATATACAGTCCTTCACACAGGCTGGGCATAACCCAAATAACAAAATACATGTATACAATGCAACAAAGTGCATTTGAAGGAACATACATTCAACACAAACAGGGTTATTCAAATAGAGCTGAACTGGCCACCGAATTGCACTAAACAGTGAATTTCCCTGTACGATGCATTTTTGTGGCCTTTTGGCTATTCCAAAAGTCGGCAGTTCGCAAATATTAAAATGTCAGTGAAATTACCTGATTTTCAATGCTTTCAATCGACAGGTTTAAACAGGTGAATCCCTTACGTTTCAATGTTAAAAAAAATCCCTTTTTTTCTTAAATATTTATTCAACTGTTTATTCTTTTCATTTGCAGCAAAAAGTCTCTTTATTTATTTATGTTTTTAGGATTATTTAGGCATTTTTCAGGATTTTTTCAGCAAAAGTTTATTCAACTGTTTTACATTTAAAAATGTCCTCGGATTTTATTTTTTTTAGAAATGTGTCACCTTACCTTAGACTGGTGGTCAATGGGGGCTCCCTGGATCCTGGTTGTGGGGGGGGGTCTGCCGTGGCCACAGGTGCAGTGGCTCCCTCCCTGCGCTGCGTGTCTCTGCCACATGCACCCGGGCAGCTAGCCTGCACAGTCACAGCTCTGTCATCCGGGGGCCGCATGCTCCTCAAGGGGATCCTTGGGAGGGCCCTGCAGGCTGCCCTCTACAGTGCCTAATTAGAGGGCCATGTCTGCCTGACGTTTTAGTAACAATGTTTTATCCCATAGGATTCAATGTTAAAAATATTCCCATTTTAATACAATATCTAATAAACCGTTGTTTATAATATTCTGCAGTAAAGAGTCTCTTTATTTCTAGATTTTTTTGTATTTTTTTTAAGCATATTTTATACTTTTTTCAAAAAAATTTTTTTAGAACTTTTGGAGAACGTCCCAAAAAGTTTGAAGTTCGCGAACTGTCGAACGGCCGATGTTCGATGCGAACTCCGAACAGATTGAACCGAACAGCTCATCCCTAATGCCCACGCCATGACACTGCCACCACCATGTTTCACTGATGAGGCGGTATGCTTAGGATCATGAGCAGTTCCTTTCCTTCTCCATACTCTTCTCTTCCCATCACTCTGGTACAAGTTGATCTTGGTCTCATCTGTCCATAGGATCTTGTTCCAGAGCTGTGAAGGCTTTGTTAGGTGTTGTTTGGCAAACTCTAATCTGGCTTTCCTGTTTTTGAGGCTCAGATCGAGAGTAGTCATTATAACAAAACAGGGTCAGCAACGTTTAGGCATTTGTACTGCTCTACTCTATATGGTGAGAATCGGCGCACACCAGTAGCAACAGGAGGCAAACAGAACAGGCAGGGAGTACACAGAGAGAATAGTCAAATGGCAGGCAAAGCCGGCAACAGATCGGGTCCTCAGAACAAGCAGGGTAAGTAACAAGTATACCAACTGATTCGGTAATCTAGCGATGCGGGAATGAAACTCCACGGCAAGGCAAGGTGTACAGCGCGTGCTCCTGATTTAAAGGTCCCGGCGGCTCTGCTTCATCACGCCGTGCCCTGCCCCCTGGTCACTCACAGCTGCGCCGGGTGCAGCCGGAGCTCCTGGCATTCGGCCAGCTGGTGGCACCATGCGTCCGGGGCCCCCCCCGATCACCACCCAGGGCCCTGGATGTCACAATATTACAATCCAAATGCAAACGGGTTGAGTAACCAAATTTGTAAGAAGAAGAAATAATGCAGCATATGATTCCGCACACTGCCGGGCAGCGCCTCTACAGTATAATAATGCAGCATACGAATCCTCACACTGCCTGGCAGCACCTTTACAGTATAAAAAGGCAGCATATGAATCCTCACAATGCCGGGCAGCACCTTTACAGTATAATAATGCAGCATATGAATCCTCACACTGCCCTGCAGCACCTTTTACAGTATAATAATGCAGCATATGAATCCCCACACCACCAGGCAGCACCGTTACAGTATAATAATGCAGCATATGAATCCTCACACTGCTGGGCAGCACAGTCTGATACTAGCTTAACGAGAATATATGCTATTAGTGTAGCGGGGAAGCCGGCTGCGCATTTTGCATCGCTAACTAAAGAGACTGGAGTATTGCTTGTTGTGTTTAGCTCGAGTAGCTACGAAATCGTGAGTTGCGGTCGCTGGGGACGGCTGGGTAAGCGAGAGGCAGATTGTTGTCCATGTAGTCATTATCTGGGTCAAGAATAGAAGGATAGTGGGTTGCTTAGCCCTGCATCTTTCGATGCGATGCGCGTAGTGTACAGTGGAACTGGTGGCAGCGTAACTAATAGAATAAGAAAGTGGGCACAGGGATTGTGGGAAACGTAGTCACTACCCAATTCAAGAGAAGATTGGTACTGCGTTGCAATCCTGGGACCACTTTACCTGTTGCAAGAGAAAGCGTGCAGGGATAGATAGGTAAGCGAGCACGCAGGGATTGTCGTCCATGCAGGCATTATCTGGGTCTAGGATAGACAGATAGTGAGCGGCTTAACCCAGCATCTTTCGCAGCAGCGCGTAGTTGCCTTGACAGGAGGCTGCACTTGTTTGTGGATCCAGGAATCAGGTGAGTATTAGAAAGAAAAAAAAAAGGTGTTTTTTTTATGTTCCAGGGACATTTAAAGATGTCCTTGGATTTTATTTTTTAAAATAATGTGTCGCCTTACCTTAGCCTGGTGGTCAGTGGGGGCTCCCTGGATCCTGGTTGTGGGGGGGGGTCTGCCGTGGCTCCCTCCCTGCGCCACTTCTCTGCCACATGCACCCGTCTGGCCAGCCTGCACAGTCGCAGCTCTGTCATCCTGCATCCGCATGCTCCTCAAGGGGTCCTTGGGAGGCCCTGGTGGGCTGCCCTCTACAGTGCCTGATTAGAGGGCCTTGTCTGCCTGATGTTTTTGCAACAAGAATGTTTTATCCCATAGGCTTCAATGTTAAAATATTCCCATTTTAATTCAATATCTAATAAACCGTTGCTTATAATATTCTGCAGTAAAGAGTCTCTTTACTTTTAGATTTTTTAGTATTTTTTTAAGCATTTTTTTAAAAAAGTTAAAAAAAAATCGAACTTTTGGCGAACGTCCCAAAAAGTTTGATGTTTGAGAACTTTCGAACGGCCAATGTTCGAATCAAACTCATGTTCGAATCGAACCGAACGCCCATCCCTAATCTTGATCTACATATGGATCATCTGGAAGTGTAGACAGAGTCGTAGATAATGGACATATAGGATCAATTCACCCAGCATCATAGGTTTCCTGAGCATAACAGGCACATCTATATGTAAGAGAAATAAATTGTGTAATAGTGTTAGAATATTGAGGTGATGTGTGTTTCCTGGAGCTGGCAGCGAAAGTATTGTTTAATATTTAAAGCATGAATTAATAGAAACTTTATTCTGTGATATGAATATGCCAGGACTCGTTCAAAGAGCAGCATGCAGGGAGGAAAAAAAAATCAATCATTCTGCCTAAAAAACACACAATTGCAAAAATGCTTCATTTAATCTCATAAGAAGGAACATCGAAACAGCTTTTAACATGATATTCCGAGTATTTATGTATCTTACAAATAATTAGAATACTATGTATAAAAATACTGTATATATCGTTGGCGTAAACATAAACGACTGGACACTACACAGGAATGTTCCTGAAAAAATAATTTAATCAAAAATATTTTTCTAATCAGAAATCAGTTTTCTACTTAATTACTTCAAAGCCATCAGACATCATTTCCCAGGGTTTTAGCTGTAACACACTGTTTATTTGGTCAGTTATAATGTTGTCTTTGCTGTTTGTCGATCTGTAATTCTTTCGATTCTCAAAAAAAAAAAAAGAATTTATGCATGAAGAGTAAATCGCGATTTTACCTTTTAAACATTTCTGATATCAATATCCTTTAGCTTAAATCCTTTTTTTTTTTTTTGCATCCTGGTTTATTGGCTCCGTGCCAAACAACTACTTTACGGGCACCAGATGTCCATTTCTGGCGCTAACACACTGCTTTGTGTCTCATTTATAACTTCCACGCTGTTCATCGCTTTGTAATTCATATTTAAATTCTCAAAAATAGAGACTTACGCTCGATGAGTAAATCATCAGTTTCCATTTTATAAATTTGGGAAATGTTTATCCTTTCGGTTAAAGCTATGTTTGCTTCCTGGCATCGGAGCTCGGCGCCAAAACATGATATCACAGTGAGTAATAATACTGAATACAGAGCGCGACCATCTCCGTTATTCTTCTATCCTCTCTCTTACCTTTGTTGTATTGTTTGATCCCGCGTCCATTTGTTAACGTGTTCTTTGAGTGATTTCTCTGGTTCACACGAGATGTTATAGAGCACAATGTAACTAGACGTTGAAGTGTTCCTTGTGCGTTTTGTGAAGATATTGAGGGTTTGGTATATTTCTATTTTTAAGATGACCGATGGTCTATTGAAAGATCTGTGAGAGCAGGGACTTCTGGGATTATGATTTCCTCCTGGAAAAGTTCCCTATCCTTAGAGGAACAAAAGTTTGCTTTGAAGAAGTAATGAAAACACTGAATGATACCGAGAAAACTCCAGAACGCTCCGGTTTTTTAGAGAACTTCCCAGTCTTGATTTGATAGAGCACATTCTCAAAACCATTCCTAATGTCCATATTGTCGTAGTCCTTCTGAGTATGTGTTCCTGATGTGTTATGTGATTGTTCTGTATATGTTGTGACAGAGTGATTAGGGGCAGGGTGATAGACCACAGTTTTGTTAGCAGGTGGATGGAGACAGCCCCTTTCCCCCATAGGGTTTAATTATCAGCTGATGCCTGATTAAGACTGACCTGCCTTTATAAGTACATTGGTTCCCTCTGAGAGATCAGTCTTTGTGCTGGGTGCAGCAGAGAAGGAAATGAAACCCTGAAGTTGCTAAGGGAAGTACATTTTATTTTGATTTGCTTATTGGTAATCAGCTTAGCTGCCGACGTTGTGGTGAGGGGAGAAAAATGTTTAGTTAGACTCTGCATAAGGAGTAGGCTTTTGATTTATATTTGTTTTATTTTCTTGTTTATTGGATACTCTGCATGTACTGTGGCTGCCCCAATAAAATAAAGCCTGAAGCACTGATCGGTGTGTCCAGTGGCTATATCACAAATTCAGACAGGCCAATAAATAGTTAAAAGAGGAGAACTTTTATTTAGGACCCCGTGATATTTTTGACCTTTTGTTAGTCTGAACGTCACAAGTTCTTAAATAAAAGTAAATTTTCTTTTAACCCCTTGTCGCGGTGGGACGTGCTATGCTGTCATTACATTGAGTGGGTCTAAAGGCTACAGGCTGGCATAGCATGCTCCATTCACTCCTCATGCATGCCTTGATCCAGGCTACCCTACTCTTGTGCCCATTGCATCGTTGGCTGCCAGGGACTGCCTGAACTCAGTTGGTTCTGCGGCAGCTAATGATGCACTTGGCCTGCCTGGACGGGAGGTGGGCCGAAGGAAGGCTTCAGAGTCTGCAGGGAATGCTATGTTGCCCTGCCGTGTTTAGGCGCACCTTGCCACCAGGAGGTCCACGGCGGTATAGGGGTTAGCTGCTTATTGGAGCACCAGAATCCACTAATCTCTTTCTAATGTCTCGGCAAAGATTTTGGCCACTCTGATGTTCAAGAGCAACCAGCAGGTTAACCAACTCTATATGCAACTTGGGTGTAACGTTCCTTCTTGCTGATACTTAATCATGCTAAGTGACTTTTTTGTGAGTGTGGCTAGGACGGTGTGTGCTGTGACTCTAATGTCCCTAATTTTTTTGCTCACTATTAATGTACAGGGTTATCCAGACCTGAACCTCTTGGATATGGTGTCTAGGTGTCTAGAGAGGGATTGCCCTGCCTGAAAAGGTGTAATTAGGCCTGAAACAATAGCCAGGGGTTGTATTTCCTTTCATGCAGAGGAGGCTGCCTTGGCTTTTTAGCTCAGGCCACCATTTTTAGATGATATCAGATGGATTTGCACATCTCTTAGCTTCCTCTGTAATGTCACGATCAAGCTAAATCTGTATGGGCTTTATTTCAAGGTTGGTGTAAACTTAACCAGAGCTGGTGTAATCTTTCCAGAGTCTAACAGGGTTATTCAGAGAGCGTGAAAAGCAGGAGAATGACTGGAGAATGAAAAATTCTAGGTCAGAATAGCCGATTTGGAAAGTGAGATGAAAGGGAGAATTTTTCTGGTTTGGCTATTTTGACCTAGAATTTTTCATTCTCCAGTCATTCTCCAGCCATTCTCCTGCTTTTCACGCTCTTTGAATAACCCTGATAGTCTATGGAGTTGCTACGTTTAGCAGCTCTAATTAAGTTTACACCAACCTTGGAATAGTGCCCTATGTGTCCTGAGTAGGGATGAGCCGAACACTCCCCGAGTTCGGTTCGGAGCCGAACCCAAACTTTCCAAATGTTCGGACCCGAACCCGAACTCGAACTCAATACAAGTCAATGGGGCAGAAAATTCGGTTTTTAGAGTGCCCTCCAAGAGGGCATATATGCTAGGTATTTGCCATAAAAGAGGTATGGGGTCCGGGTAGTGCACTGGGGGACAGGAAACAAGGACAAAAAGTAAAAAAAAATCATTTTTAAAGGGACAGTGAGTTTTCCATGAAATAAGGGTTAAAAATAAAAACGAAAAATTCCTTCAAATATCGTGCCTAGGAGGTCCCCATAACCTGCCCGTGAAGTGGAGGATTTCTAGAATGTATAGAAATATGTAAAAAACAAAAAATGACATTTCAAATGACGGTAAATGCTTTTCCTTTAATCTATCCATAAACAACTGCTTGGGGCAGCAGTCTGTATGAAAAGAGGAGACGTTTTCGGACACGCAGAAAAGGTTTACTGATTTTTTTGGCGGTGAAAAGCAGGAGAATGACTGGAGAATCGAAAATTCTAGACCAAATAGCCGATTTGGAAAGTGAGATAAATGGGAGAATTTTTCTGGTTTGGCTATTTTGACCTAGAATTTTCCATTCTCCAGTCATTCTCCTGAGTTTCACCTTTCTCTGAATAACCCTGAAAGGGTTATTCAGAGAGCGGTGAAGAGCAGGAGAATGACTGGAGAATGGAAAATTCTAGGTCAAAATAGCCAAACCAGAAAAATTCTCCCATTTAGGCTAGGGTCAGACTAGCGAATTTTTAACGTGCGTTTAGGCGCACTTAATCACGGCCGCACTAGCAGCAAATGACGGCCAATATACAAAGTATGGTCGCACGAAAGTCCGGCTGCGCAACACAAGTGGAAAATAAAGGCATTTTTTCGAGAACGCAGAACCGCTAGTACGGACGTACAGAGTGCGCTGCGTCCACTAGCGGCGTGTGTGCTTGATTTGGAGACATCAGACACTGCTCATGTCTGGCCAACATAACGTCCAGACACCCAAAGTTTCCTGGTTTGGATCCGTAAAAAATCACGCACAAAAATGTGCATCGTATGACCGTTTTTACGCATTCCGTGAAAAATACGGCAATGCGTTCGGACGCACTTTTTGACGGTCGCTGCGAAAAATGCGTTAGTCTGACCCAAGCCTTATCTCACTTTCCAAATCGGCTATTTGGTCCAGATTGTTCTCTTTTCCTGCCATTCTCCTGGTTTTCACCTTTCTCTGAACAACCCTGAGAGAGAGGTGAAAGCCAGGATAACTGGCAGGAGAAGAGAACAATCTAGACCAAATAGCCAATTTGGAAAGTGAGTTAAATGGGAGAATTTTTCTGGTTTGGCTATCTTGACCTAGAATTTTCACTTCTCCAGTTATTCTCCTGCTTTTCACCGCTCTCTGAATAACCCTGTGAATGTTTAATCCCGAGGTGAAAAATAACATTGCTTTAGATGTTATTTTGAATTTTTTTCAAACACCAGTTAAATGCAGCATATTAGGAAGTTTTAGGAGGAAAATTAATTCTCAAATCTCAATCAGAAGCAGACACCACCCCACCCCCTCAGTACCTCAGTATAGTGTACAATGTATCAAATTGATTACCAGACTAAAAACACCTGGTGTTATGCCCGTTTGTGAACAGAGGTCATTTAGAGTTGAGAATCTTTCCACCTACACATTAGTTTTTAATTCAATATCTAATAAACCGTTGCTTATAATATTCTACAGTAAAGAGTCTCTTTATTTCTAGATTTTTTTAGTATTTTTTTTAAGCATTTTCTATACTTTTTTCAAAATTTCTGTTTTTTTCGAACTCGAACCGAAGACACCCAAAAAATTTGAAGTTCACGAACTTTTGAACTGCCAAAGTTTTGGCCGAACTCCCAACCGTCCGAACCCGAACAGCTCATCCCTAGTCCTGAGCGGGGACCCACCATAGGTCAGGCCATTAAGGTGCTCACAAATCTTATACACCCTTGTTTTTCTCACTTTAACTGCACAGGGTAATCCAGATGCAGAACCCTTGCGCTAGGTGCCTATAGACTAGAGGTATTCGCTATGCCTTTCTGACCAGGAATAAAAAGGTTGAAACGATTGTCAGAGGTTTGCAGTTCTCTCCTGCAGAGGGTGTTGTCTTGGCTTTTCATTTCACGTCACCTTTTCTGGGTGATAGCAGACTGATTTAAATATGGTTCATGCTCCTCTGTAATTGCAGCTTTGAGCAAGATCTGCAGGACAGGGCACTAGTGCAGCTCTCAGCATCTAAGAAATCTCATATGCCTTTTTTTTCTGTCCCTCTAACACCAAAAATGATATCTTTGTGCTTTAACCTAACTAGATAAAAAAAGAAAGGTACCGCTGGAAAGGGGAGAGTCTGCCCTTTTCAGCGATTTCCCTTCTTTAACCCCTTCATTTCTGGATTGCGATTCGGCACCAATCGGTGTCGAGTCGCGAATCAAACCCGAAAGTGGCTGACATCTTGTGGCCATAAGTGCGATGACGTCAGTGAACCAGTTAACCCCTAGCTGTCAAGTGGAAAGTGGATCCTTTGGATCCCCGTATCTCCCGATCCTTGGCAGCCAGATGGTCCTGTTTGATATATATATATATAACAGGACCATCTGACTGCCACGGATCGGGTGATAGGGGTATACATATATTTGGTGGTTGTAGATTTTGGGGATTAAATTTCGAAAAATTTTGTTTTTTTCCATTTTTTCATCATATGTCATACTTTTTTTTTTAGTAAATTATATGATTTGATGGAAATAATGGTGTCTTTAGAAAATCCATTTAACGGCAAGAAAAACAGTATATAATATGTGTGGGTTGCTAAACGTTACGTTAAACATTAAGTGTGCTCCCTGCCAAATCATTAGTAGAAGTGAAAATAAATGAATAATAAAATTTAAAAAAGTTAACAAACTCACCTGCACCACACTCTCCTGCCGTCCGTCTCTGCTGCTGTCGGCATTACTTCTTCTTAGCAGCAGCAGTTTGCCCTCCCTTAGCCTACGCAATTTGCATAGCTGAACGCTATGCTAATTGTGTATGCTCACGCAGGTCAATAGATTCAGAAGTCTGCAGTGCACGTCTGGTGCTGCCTACTTCCTGAATCTACACTCTTCAATGCCTCAGAGAGGCTCTGAGAGCAATGGAATGGCTTGGACCAATGGGAAAGCACTATTGGTCTCAAGCCATTCAAAAAAACGCCTCCATAAGAGGCAGGCCTCCCACGCAATGATTGACACAGGACAGTCATGTGAGTCTGTCCTCGTCAGTCATGGGGGCGTTCCTGCTGAGCACTGAACAGCCAGATCCTGGGGAGCACTGAGAGCAGCCAGATCCTGGTAAGCACTGAGTAGCCAGTTCCTGGTGAGCACTGAACAGCCAGTTCCTGTGGAGCACTGAGAGCAGCCAGATCCTGGTAAGCACTGAGAGCAGACAGTTCCTGGGAAGCACTGAACAGCCAGTTTCTGTGGAGCACTGAACAGCCAGTTTCTGGGGAGCACTGAACAGCCAGTTCCTGTGGAGCACTGAGAGAATCCAGTTCCTGGGGAGCACTGGGAGCAGCCAGATCCTGGGGAGCACTGAACAGCCTGGTAAGCACTGAGAGCAGCCAGTTCCTGGGGAGCACTGAGAGCAGCCAGTTCCTGGGGAGCACTGAGAGCAGCCAGTTCCTGGGGTGCACTGAGAGCAGCCAGTTCCTGGGGTGCACTGAGAGCAGCCAGTTCCTGGGGTGCACTGAGAGCAGCCAGTTCCTGGGGTGCACTGAGAGCAGCCAGTTCCTGGGGTGCACTGAGAGCAGCCAAATCCTGGGGTGCACTGAGAGCAGCCAAATCCTGGGGAGTAGACATGTGCACAGCACAAAATTTCGTTTTGAACTAATGGATTAGTCCTAAAATGCAATTTATTTAGTTGCTAAAGAAATTCGTTTTCAGTTCTTTAGTATGAAAACTAATTTCATTCATCCGAAAACCAATGGATACAATTACTATTGTAGTGGCTCCTCAGAGCAGCTTGTTACAGTATCTCTCACTCTCAGCACAATGTGGGCCATATTACATAGTTGGTGCTAACTTAACCAGAGCTGTTGTAAACTTCCCAGAGCCATTGTAGCCTATGGAGGTTTTCAGTTTACAACAGCTCTGGTTAAGTTAGCACCAACATTGTAATACTGCCCTGTGTCAGGCAAAGCTGTCACAGTAACTGACAGATGCTCATCACAGCGCTCAGAGTTTCAGTAAAACTAGTAAATAATATTTTTATTTATAAGACGTTAGAACAATATTATTTCCTTGTTTTACTGAAACTCTGAGCGCTGTTAGTAAGTTACTGTAACAGCTGAGCCTGATACATTATACTGAGATAATGTAACAAGCAGCCGATCTCCGCGCTCACAGCCACTGGATTTAAAGGGCTTTAAAAATAAAAGGATCCTCGCTGTATAATGTTTAGAACATCCTCCTGCATTAATTAATACCCCTCTCTGTATAATGTATACAACATCCACCTGCATTAATTAATACCCCTCTTGTATAATATATAGAACATCCTCCTGAATTAATTAATGTCCCTCTCTGTATAGAACATCCTCCTCAATTTATACCTTTCTCTGTATAATGTATATAACATCTTCCTGCATTAATACCCCTCTCTGTATAATATATAGAACATCCTCCTGCATTAATTAATGCCCCTCTCTGTATAGAACATCCTACAGCATTGGCATGTGGAGGGTGCAGAACTTCGGATGTTGCGCTCTTCATTGCTGGTCTCCTTCACTCAATGTAATATCACAAAAAGGACTGAAACTAAAATGTAGTGCATTTTATTTTAGTTTCTTTCGTTTTTTGGACTGAGCAGTTTCGTTTCCCTTGAGTCATACGAAAACTAAATTATCCCAAAATTCGGACTAAATCGTTTTAGTACTAAAACAAATGCACATGTCTACTGGGGAGCACTGAGAGCAGCCAGATCCTGGGGAGCACTGAGAGAAGCCAGATCCTGGGGAGCACTGAACCTGAACCTACATAACCTGTGTATATCTGGCTCTGAAACTAACCAGTGCCTCAAGAAAGAAAGAAAGCGGTATCTGTAAAATAAATTGCAACACCAATAGTGCAGATGGCAGATAAAAATGTCAATAATCAAGCCCCTGCTTAAATAGAACTCACAAGATGTGAATAAATTGTAGGCGTATAGCAAATCTTAAATATTACCCCTCCTGGTCGGAATGGAAGATGTGAAGTCTCCTGGGCTTAATCAGCAGGAATTAGCACCGTGGACTCCTTCCAAGATGCACACCACCGAGGACATCCAGGGTTAGAAATGCTTTTTCTTAGCAAGATTCATGCAGGTTCTTGGTAAAATAAATTTATTATAACATCAAATAAAACACATTCCAACGCCTTTCGTCTCTATAAAAGCAGAGACTTCATCAGGGAAATATTTAAGATTCGCTATACGCCTACAATTTATTCACATCTTGTGAGTTCTATTTAAGCAGGGGCTTGATTATTGACATTTTTATCTGCCATCTGCACTATTGGTGTTGTAATTTATTTTACAGATACCGCTTTATTTCTTTCTTGTATCGCTTCAGCACTTGAGGACAGTGCTTTGCAGAATGCAGATATGTATTAATTCAACTTATTATTGTTGTCACAGTGGGTGGTCACGTTTTTCACTAGCCAGTGCCTCACCAGCCACTGACCTCACCGCACATCCCTGTTGGTCACTAAGGGGTTAAGGAAGTTTTCGACCTGAAATTATGGTCTATGATACATTTCCTTGTCTAAAAACCACATGTTATGTTCTCCATTGGAGAAGCAAATTGAAGATGATATTTTTAATAAAATATTAAGACTGTTATGTGTCAATATTTGTACTGGTCTTACAGAAAGTGAAGACTTAGGCCCCGTTCACACCTAGCCATTTTAACGCGTGTTCGTGCATGCTTTAAAATGCAGGAACGGGGAAATCCCACGCTTTGCTATGGGACCCATTCAGACCTAAGCGTTTTACAGCGCTCAGGAACGCGCTTTAAAACGGCCGACGCAAAAAGAAGTCCGGGAGCTTCTTTTCGGGCATACAGCAGCGCGTTCGCGGCCATATCATAGCCGCGAACGCGCTGCAACGAACGTTCGCGTGTTTTTTTGTATGCGCGAACACGCGTAAAAAAAAACGCGCGCATTGCGCGACGCAGCGCTACGCCCAGGTGTGAACCCAGCCTAAAGGCCAGATCACAACCTAGGTGGCAAGCCTTACATTTGAGCCGTACAGCATCACGGCTCAAGTGTTCTGCTTAATTTTACAAAGTCTGATTAGTTTACATCTTGGATGTAGCGGCTGCTTACTGTACATTAACCCTTTTACGACAGGCGGGTGTCAGGTACGCCTCGCCGACAGGTGCCATGCGAGCTGCTGATTTCGGCCCGCCTGCAGCCAATGCGCAATGTGCATCATTGGCTGCATGGGGGATGGCTTGAGTTCAGGCCATCTCTCTGCAGCCAACGGTTCGTGGCGCACTCCGGCTGAGGGGAGAGGCCTAGGCAGCTCATTGAAAACAGTGTCTCCAAGGCCCACCCGCTGCCAGGACAGCATAGAACGTCCTGTGGCAGGAACGGGTTAACAGCTCCTATACTTTGTATGAGAGACGTTAATGGGCCTCAGTAAACGTAGAGCAAGCTATTCCAACCGGCTTACTCTCCACCTGCATCTGATGTTATTCAGCTTTTAATAATGTTTCTTCACAGGCTGAAAACCCACCTAAAAATCCCATACTCGCCTCAGATTCCTTGGTGGTTAAAGCAGTAGTCTATGCCGCTTACTCCGCGTGAAGAGGAACACTGGGAACAAAGTATCTTCCCTCCACCAGCCTGGCCGGCTCTTACTTGTGTAAGATCACATCCGTCTCCATGGAATCCTACGGACTCCTGCAGCTGATAACATGACAGCACTTAGTGTTATCATCTTGCGGCTTGCAAGTATTATGACTCAAGCTGGTGGCAAAGTGTCTCAAGCAGCAAACATTTAGTGGCAGATGCAAACGTTTTCCATTAGCATCTTACCTTTAACATCTGAGTTGTGATCTGGCCCCAAGATTTTTCTGGTATCTTAAAGGAAGACAGGGAATTGAGAGGGAGGAATATGGGATAAGAGTGGGCTTGAAAGATTTCCAGAAACTGAATTAACTCCATTATGTACCAAAATTGATGTTACTCACATTTACTGGTGTCTCACAGCTCAGACACCACATTTGAAGGAGCCAGTGATTTTCTCTAGATGCACCAGATCACCTATTAGCCTCAGCCACCTTCTTAGTAGATGTAAAAGATCCAGGACCCAAATAAGGTATAAAACTGGTGGTTTTAATAAAGTAAATAGTAAAAAGTATAAAATATAAAGTTACCAGTACTCCAATACGCGTTTCGCTTTTGATGGCTTCATCAGTTGGTGTGTCTGTGGTGCAGTTTATCCACGTGGGTCCTTTAAATCGCTGTTCTGCCATTTTTCGTGCTTTCCATAGTAATGCTCTGATATTTCTAAGATATAATTTAGGCTAGGGTCAGACGAACGCAGTCTGAGCGCACTCTGCGCGCATGCATAATGGACAGACGTTCTGACGGAAGATACTGTAGACACCACAAGGTCCATTTTTCTTGACGGACTTAGAAAAAAGGGAATTATGGAAAATAAAATTAATATGAAAAATGATAAAAATTGGTACATGATCTGAGAAGCCATTGTGTGCGTCAAGGTGCTGGACGTCGCAAATGCGCTGCGTCTAACATCTCATCACTCACACAGAATGCTACGCGGACGTGACGCACTCTGTGCATCTGTCTAATGGTTTTACGTTCTTGCCTAACTTGCGTCCGTTTGCCACATACATTGTGCGTTCGCAGTTCGGTGCGCACGTACTTCGTGTGTGGGTCTCCATTGATCATGATTCTATGCTACGACAGACGTTATACTGTGCGCCGACACGGACGTAATCACTGCGTTCATCTGACGCCGGCCTTAATATCTGTTGATATTTGATAGGATACACGGCCTCTAACAAATCGTCCAGGTCCTCTGGAAGAAAAACAGTCCCAAAACATTAAAAAAGCAGCCACCATGTTTAACTGTGCGAATGAGAAATTTCTTATGGCTACCTCTCCGTATGCGCCAATCCCACCTCTGGTGTTCCTTGACAAAAACGTTGTTTCATCTGACCACAGAACCCAATCCCGTGTGCAGTTCAAGTAGTGTTTGGCAAACTGAATAATCTTGAGTCTGTTTATGGATGAGAGAGGAGGCCTTTTCTTAAACCTTCCAAACCCCTTTTGGTGATGTAAGTGATGCTAAGTGATGTAAGTGATGCTGGTTTATAGTGTTGGAGACTTTCTGACCCCAAGACGCAAGTAACTTCTACTATTCTCCAGCTGTGACTCTTTGAGATTATTCTGAACCATCTTCTTTAAAGTGGGGTGAGACAGTATAGCCCCATGTCCTCTTCCAGGCTGATTAATAACATTTCCAGGTGACTGGAAAATCTTAATTATTGCCCCAATGGTGGAAATGGGCGTTTTTAATGCTTCTGATATTTTCTTACAGCCGCGTCAATTTTGTTAGGTTCCACAACCTTTACAAGAAAAATGTCATCTGCGCTTATTCCTATTACCAGGGCAGTGTTAAGATCACTCTGGGCCTGGAGCTGAAGATTTTGATGGGCTTTTTTTAGAATTTAGTGAAATGAGAGCATATTTTAGGTTATCTAATAGTGCAGAAACGGGTATATCTAACCAGGTAGATACTGTGTGAGGAAATTTACATTCAGATTTCAATCATTTACAGCGTGTATAATATTTTTTGCACATTTTATCATCCAAACCTTTGTGGTTATATATTCTATAGGGCATTGTTAAAAAAATTGAAATGGGATCCTGTTACTGCATTTTTCTGAGAAAATATACAATTTTAACCAAAAAAATGAAATATTTCCCTTGTGTTTTGGAGGAAGTTGTTTTATGAATAATATGGCTATGTATAAAACACTGATCTTGCTCCCAGCGTGGGAAATGACAAGGTTAGTAATGGCAGTGGTATTGCTCATTTTTATACGTGACAAATGGACAATGCCATCGCTTTGGAACTAAAAATAAGTAGATAAAAAAAAAAGTTTTTTTGGGTTTTCCTTTCTTTCAGATTTTACATGGTCATGTTTGGTATTAATGCAAAGGCCAGACGTTGACCTGTCCAATGACACCTCCCTTGACCTTGTGAGGTGTAAAGATTAGTGACGCAGGGTTCCAATAGTCCCTCCCAGTGCACTTGGCTGCAGTGCGGGGGTTTAGGTTTTTGGTGTAGCAATTCGTAATAACGGATCGTGCCATCACCTCCACACTTGAGATGGTGAGTTAGTGCAGCATCATTGTTCACTTTATAAATGAGAAGTGAAAAATATTGCTGTGTTAGAAAGAAAAAAGAAAGAAATATTAATTATTGTATTTTTAAATTAAACATGGTCCTGTTTGGTATTATTGGAAAGGCCATGCTCTAGCCTTTCCAGTGATAACTCACATGTCCCTGTAGCTGCTATGGTGTTGGAGTTAATGAGGTCCAAATGTCCATCAATGCAGACATTGTTATTTTTTCTCTGGGCCTATTCTGGGGCATGGGCCTGGAGCTGCTGCTCCATCTGCCCCTATGTTAATCCGACCTTGCCTATTACACCGTGTGAAACAAAACACAATTAGAGGCTTTGGTTTCTTTTAATGGACATTAAGAGAGTAAGCTTTCCTGCCAACGTCAAGGCACCTCTAGTGAAGGTGAGTCCTATCCAAAAAAATGAAACCACAGGCTGCAATGTAGCAAACCATCACTGCTCACACTGCTTTTCAGTCATGAGATAGGAATAAGCGCATATGAAACCAAAGCCTCTAATTGTGTTTTGTTTCACACAAATGTTGACGAATTGCCTGCACATACGATGCGTGTTCGTTGCCTGTTCGAGGGCAGTGAAATCCCCATAGAGAAGCAATGCTTCATCTATTCAGAGAACAAAAACCAGCAGTGAAAAGTTGCCGAATTTCCCTGCTGTTTGGTGGTTTCATTCAACAGGTTTATTCAGGCGAATCCCATAGGCTTCAGTGTTTAAAATATTCCTGTTTTAATTCAATATCTAATAAACCGTTAATTATAACATTCTGCAGTAAAAAGTCTCTTTATTTATAGATTTTTTAGGGTATTTTAGTCATTTTTCGGTATTTTTTGCGCCTTTTTTTTATCGTTTTTTCTTTGTTCTGTAACAGTCCTTTTTCTTATCATTCATTGGATTTTATATGTAAATTTCAGACATTTTCATTCTGTAGTTTCTCTGCAAACAGCGTTTCACTTTTCAAACATTTAAGTATTTCTGTAACAATGTTCTTGAATCCAGGACATACTTGAAAACGAGAGAAATCTCAATGTATCCTTCCTGGTAAAATCTATACTATAAAAGAGTAAGCTAAAAACTGTCCGTCGCCAAAACCCTACTGCGCATGCGCGACGGACATTTGAAAGCGGCCGTTAGAACACACAGGTAGCTGCGCGTGCCGGCCGCGTGAAAAAAAAAAAAAAAAAAATGCACGAGCCGCGCGCAGCTACCCGTGTGTTTACACGGCCAGATGCCCCGATCCTCCAGCGGTGACCGTCCTCCGGCTGCCGGCGGGCCTCCAGGCTCAGGCGAGCCCCCGGCTTGGTTTGGGCCTACAGGCCCAGCCGAGCCGGGGACTCGCCTAAGCCTAGAGGCCCGCCGAGCAGCCAGCGACAGCCGGAGGACGGTCACCGCTGGAGGATCGGGGCCAAAGTTCCCAAAACATAGTCCCCATAATCGGCCCTGAGCTCCAGCGGTGACCTCCTCCGGCCGAGCAGGCTGCTAGGCGGGCCTCCAGGCTCAGGCGAGCCCCCGGCTTGGTTTGGCCCACAGGCCCAGCCGAGCCGGGGACTCGCCTAAGCCTAGAGGCACGCCGAGCAGCCAGCGACAGCCGGAGGAGGTCACCGCTGGAGCTCAGGGCCTAAATTCCCAAAACATACTCCACCAAATCGGCCCTGAGCTCCAGCGGTGACCTCCTCCGGCCGAGCAGGCTGCTAGGCGGGCCTCCAGGTTCAGGCGAGCCCCCGGCTTGGCTTGGGCCTACAGGCCCAGCCGAGCCGGGGACTCGCCTAAGCGTAGAGGCTGGCCGAGCAGCCTGCTCGGCCGGAGGAGGTCACCGCTGGAGCTCAGGGCCGATGTTGCCTAACACATACTCACCGACATCGGCCCTTAGCTCCTCCAGCGATGGCGGTCCCACTTGCAGCATCCTCTCTCTCTCCGTTGTTCGCCGGAATGACGTCACGAAAGCCTTTGACCCCGGGGGTCAAAGGCTTTCGTGACGTCATCCTGGCGAGCAATGGAGAGAGAGAGGACGCTGGAAGCGGGACCGCCATCGCTGGAGGAGCTAAGGGCCGATGTCGGTGAGTATGTGTGGAACCGGTGGAGGACTCGAGGCTGATGTAGGTGAGTATGTGCTCTACACACACACACCCTGCTTGCTCGGCCGGTATCCAAGCTTAGGCGAGCCCCCGGCTTGGCTTGGGCCTAGAGGCCCTGCCGAGCCGGGGACTCGCCTGAGCATGGAGGCCGGTCGAGTTGCATGCTCGGGCGTCCTCCAGGCTCAGGCGAGTCCCCGGCTCGGCTGGGCCTCTAGGCCCACGCCAAGCCGGGGGCTCGCCTAAGCTTGGATACCGGCCGAGTAAGCAGGGTGGGTGTGGAGAGCACATACTCACCTACATTAGCCCTGAGCTCCAGCGGTGACTGTCCTCCGGCTGTCGCAGGCTGCTCGGCGGCCTCCAGGCTCAGGCGAGCCCCCGGCTTGGCTTGGGCCTACAGGCCCAGCCGAGCCGGGGGCTCGCCTAAGCCTGGAGGCCGGCCGAGCAGCCTGCGACAGCCACCGCTGAGGCTCCGGGCCAATGTAGGGGGATGTTGCCTACACATACTCACCTACATCGGCCCTTAGCTCCTCCAGCGATGGCGGTCCCGCTTCCAGCGTCTTCTCTCTCTCTCCGTTGGTCGCCGGTATGACGTCACGAAAGCCTTTGACCCCGGGGGTCAAAGGCTTTCGTGACGTCATCCCGGCGACCAACGGAGAGAGAGAGAGAGAACGCTGGAAGCGGGACCGCCATCGCTGGAGAGCCGATGTAGGTGAGTATATCCACGAGCTGGGGGGCCAATATCCACGTGCTGGGGCAGTATCCATCCACGTGCTGGGGCAGTATCCACGTGCTGGGGCAATATCCACGTGCTGGGGCAGTATCCACGTGCTGGGGCAGTATCCACGTGCTGGGGCAGTATCCATCCACGTGCTGGGGCAGTATCCACGTGCTGGGGCAGTATCCACGTGCTGGGGCAATATCCACGTGCTGGGGCAATATCCACGTGCTGGGGCAGTATCCACGTGCTGGGGCAATATCCACAAGCTGGGGCAGTATCCACGAGCTGGGGCAATATCCACGTGCTGGGGCAGTATCCACGTGCTGGGGCAATATCCACAAGCTGGGGCAGTATCCACGTGCTGGGGCAGTATCCACGTGCTGGGGCAATATCCACGTGCTGGGGCAGTATCCACGTGCTGGGGCAGTATCCATCCACGTGCTGGGGCAGTATCCACGTGCTGTGGCAATATCCACGAGCTGCGGCAGTATCCACGTGCTGGGGCAGTATCCACGAGCTGGGGCAATATCCACGTGCTGGGGCAATATCCACGAGCTGGGGCAATATCCACGTGCTGGGGCAGTATCCATCCACGTGCTGGGGCAGTATCCACGTGCTGGGGCAGTATCCACGTGCTGGGGCAATATCCACAAGCTGGGGCAGTATCCACGTGCTGGGGCAATATCCACATGCTGGGGCAGTATCCACGAGCTGGGGCAATATCCACGTGCTGGGGCAGTATCCACGTGCTGGGGCAATATCCACAAGCTGGGGCAGTATCCACATGCTGGGGCAGTATCCACGTGCTGGGGCAATATCCACATGCTGGGGCAGTATCCACGTGCTGGGGCAGTATCCACGTGCTGGGGCAGTATCCACGTGCTGGGGCAATATCACGTGCTGGGGCAGTATCCACGTGCTGGGGCAGTATCCATCCACGTGCTGGGGCAGTATCCACGTGCTGCGGCAATATCCACGAGCTGCGGCAGTATCCACGTGCTGGGGCAGTATCCACGAGCTGGGGCAATATCCACGTTCTGGGGCAATATCCACGAGCTGGGGCAATATCCACGTGCTGGGGCAGTATCCACGTGCTGGGGCAGTATCCACGTGCTGGGGCAATATCCACAAGCTGGGGCAGTATCCACGTGCTGGGGCAATATCCACATGCTGGGGCAGTATCCACGAGCTGGGGCAATATCCACGTGCTGGGGCAGTATCCACGTGCTGGGGCAGTATCCACGTGCTGGGGCAGTATCCACGAGCTGGGGCAATATCCACGTGCTGGGGCAATATCCACAAGCTGGGGCAGTATCCACGTGCTGGGGCAGTATCCACGTGCTGGGGCAATATCCACATGCTGGGGCAGTATCCACGAGCTGGGGCAGTATCCACGTGCTGGGGCAGTATCCACGTGCTGGGGCAGTATCCATCCACGTGCTGGGGCAATATCCACGTGCTGGGGCAGTATCCACGTGCTGTGGCAATATCCACGAGCTGCGGCAGTATCCACGTGCTGGGGCAGTATCCACAAGCTGGGGCAATATCCACGTGCTGGGGCAATATCCACGAGCTGGGGCAATATCCACGTGCTGGGGCAGTATCCACGTGCTGGGGCAGTATCCACGTGCTGGGGCAATATCCACGTTCTGGGGCAATATCCACGAGCTGGGGCAATATCCACGTGCTGGGGCAGTATCCACGTGCTGGGGCAGTATCCATCCACGTGCTGGGGCAATATCCACGTGCTGGGGCAGTATCCACGAGCTGGGGCAGTATCCACGTGCTGGGGCAGTATCCACGTGCTGGGGCAGTATCCACGAGCTGGGGCAGTATCCACGTGTTGGGGCATATATCCATGAGCAGGGGCAGTATAAACGCAAAACAGAATAAACGCCACAGAGCCGAGCACAATAAAAACGCCACAGAGCCGAGCACAATAAAAACGCCACAGAGCCGAGCACAATAAAAACGCCACAGAGCCGAGCACAATAAAAACGCCACAGAGCCGAGCACAGTACCATAGACGGCACAGAGCCGAGCACAGTACCATAGACGGCACAGAGCCGAGCACAACAGAATAAACGGCACAGAGCACAGAACCAAGCACAATGCACCACACTTATCAATAGACTGCCCTCTGGGCAGGCTTTACACCTAGTCCTTTATAAATAAATACATAAATAAGCGTATTTTTTTTTTTCACTCCACTCGTCTGCAGTTTCGGGTTTTTCCGGCGGCTGCTCTGCGCTGTGATCGGCGACTGCTCGGGTTTCTCCATCGGGGTTAATTCAGATGTTTTGCGGGTTTTAGTGCGTGTTCAGCAGGTTTTGCGGTGAGTGTTCAGCGTGCTTGAGGCGGGTTTACCCTGCACTATGACGGCCCTCTGGTGCTTGCTGAATACACTGCAGGGTCGCCGAAATGGGATCGTCAAGTCGCACCGAATTGAAGAGAATGAAAAGTCACCGAATGTGCGGTGACTTTTCGATTCTCTTTGAATAACCCTGCAAGTGAAGTACCATTTCCCCATCATGTTCCAGCTCCAGACCAGGTTTAACCACTACCTGGTCTAGTGTCCAAGGACTTGGGAATCCATACCTCGTCTTCCC
This sequence comes from Leptobrachium leishanense, assembly GCA_009667805.1. NCBI lineage: Eukaryota > Metazoa > Chordata > Amphibia > Anura > Megophryidae > Leptobrachium > Leptobrachium leishanense. The sequence goes on from CM019065.1 coordinate 7,479,316, forward strand.
TCACCTTTCCAGCCACAGGTGTGGGCTGGGTCTGGACTGCTATATAACCAGATCCAACCCTAAAATCTGGGCTTCAGCATCTTCCTTAGAAGTCTCACTGTATCCAGTGGCAACCCCTCATTGCTGTATCCTGTGGAAACCACCTGTTGTGACCCCCTCATTCCTGGACTCTATCTGCAACTCCCATCAATGCTTCAGATACGCTAATCGATTGACCAACTGTGTTTGACCTCTGATCTGGACTTTGACCACCCTCTGCCAGCTGCCTGCCACCGACCTATGCTTTATCTGACCACTCTCCTGCATTACCCTCTGTGTCTCCTGGTCCTCCACCCTCTGTTTGTCCAGTAAGTGTATTCTCTAGTTCATCTGTATTTCCTTGTGTTATTGTATTCAGTGTCCAGTCCAGTATCTGTCCTGTCTACCCTTCTTGTGTTATTCAGGGTCCTGTCCTGTTTACCCCTTCCTATCACATCTGCTCAGTGTACCCTGTCCTCTGTATTTAGTATCTCTACCAGCCAGTTCCTCTACCTGTTATTATTTATCCAGTGTCCCCTTTCTGGTTTATTTCTACTTCCTCATTTAATAAACCTTTTCTGTTTAAACCATACCCACCTGCCTCACTCCGCTTGTGTACCCAATACACAACTGGCATACTGGGCTCGAAACCCCTACCCACCACAGTGGGACCTGACAATATGTATTTAAAGGCAATGCTGTGAGTGCCTGTGCCAGCCGGTTTTGGAGATTTGGGATAAAGTCTTTAAAAAGGTGGCAGAGGCTTCGGTCACAGTGGCACACTGCTCATGCCAACATCCCCCCATGGTTACAGTGGCACACTGCTCATGCCAACATCCATATGGTTTTAACTTTCCCTGTTAATCACAGCGCCAAGCACTATTACAGAAAATAGAAAATGTACATAGTTGCCCAACTTTAGCAGCAACTATAGTCCCTCTGTGAGAGGCCTCCACACTCTTCATGAGCCTGGGCAAGGTGGTGAGCAACTGTGCCAGGCAGTGGGTTAGGAGTAGTGATGAGCCGAACACCCCCGTGTTCGGTTCACATTTGAATTCGAACAGTTTCAAAAGTTCGAGTTCGAACTCGAACATGAACCGAACTCAATGCAAGTCAATGGGACTCAAAAGTTCGATTTTTACGGTGCCCTCCAAGAGGGCATATATGGAACATATTTGCCATAAAAGGTGTATGGGAGTCCGGGTAGTGCCCTGTGGGACAGAAAACAAGGACAAAAAGTTTTAAAAAAAACGTTTTTAACCCTTTCGCTGCTGAGGCATTTCCTGCCTGTGTGCTGAAGTCATATTTACCGGTTTCGCTCATCATGTTTAACCGCGTTTTGAAGGCTTATTTTAGTATATGACCCAGACATATTATATATCGTTCTTTCCGTCAGACTCAGCAGATTCATAATATGTCATTATTATATCTATACGTTATGTCCTGTCTGTATATTATAACAAAATATGCAATAAAATTAGAATTTTCAAAAATTTACAACATGTAAAGTGGTTTTTTTTCACATTTTCACATGCGAGCAATTGCGGTTATATTTTGTATGGGGTGCGCTTGTTAAAAAAATTAGAAATGGGGTCTCGTTACAATTTGTTTTGGGGAAAATTACGCGATTTTTAACAAACGCACCGCATACAAAAATCGTTAGTGCATCATCATTGTTCACATTATAATTGAAATGGGAACAATATTGCTGCATTAACAAACCAAAAAAAAAAAAAAAACTTGTTTATTTTTTTATAATTTTTTTTAAATATTTTTTTATTTTTAATTTTAATTTTTTTTTTTTTTAAAAAGGCGTTTTTTTCACAGTCGTGTTTGGTATCGTTGGAACGGCCATGCTCTGGCCGATCCAACAGTACCAAACTTTAACCCCTAGCTGCCACGGATCGGGAGATAGGAGGTTCATTGGAACCCCCTATCTCCACCATTGGTGGCAGCTAGGGGTTAACTCCAGGACTGGTGTTATTGTGCTATGCACGATGACGCCAGTCCTCAGGGGGAGTTCCCGGAGGCTTGGCCGACATCCAAGATGTCGGCCAGCTCCGGGAAAGGATCCCGAACCGGCGCTTTTCAGCGCCGATTCGTGATCCGGCTCCCCAGGGGTTAATGACAGCCACCGTTTGGAAGGGCAGGCTGTGCCCTTCCAAACAGTGCCTGGCATTAAGCTCAGGACCCCCGCGATCGGGAGGGAGAGAGGTCCGAGACGCGGGGGGGCGCCTGAAATAGATGTCATTGCGCCAACGCGATGACATCTATTGTGCCCGCGGCGGTCCCGGATTGACGGGCTGACATCCAAGATGTCAGCCCGCACCGGGGGGCACAGCGATCTGCCGGAATCCGGCCGATCGCAGGCTGCTTTGGGAGGATGCGCTCCGCAGCGAAGTGGTTAAAGGGACAATGAGTTTTCCATGAAATAAGGGTTAAAAATAAAAATTAAAAATTCCTTCAAATATTGTGCCTAGGAGGTCCCCATAACCTGCCCGTGAAGTGGTTGATTTCTAGGATGTATAGAAACATTCAAAAACAAAAAAATTACATTTCAAATGACGGTAAATGCTTTTCCTTTAATCTATTCATAAACAACTGCTTGGGTCGGCAGCCTGTATGAAAAGACATTTTAGAACACACAGAACAAGTTTAGTGATTTTTTTGGCTAAATTATGTTGAAACTTATGCAGGCTTTGAATGAAAGTAACAATAAGTGCTTTAAAATTGGGCCTTTAGTGTCAGCAACAATAACGTCACACCGTAACCCCTCTGTGGTATTGTGGAAGAGTTCAGGGTTGGACCCTGTGGTCTTATATTAAAATGATATGAATGGTGTTAGAGCCACTTTTGATTTCAATCAGATCAGACTCCACAATAGAGGGTTTTAAGGTTGGAGGGGACACATTCAAACTTTCAGCCTTTGCGGATGATATATTGCTCACTTTGACTAAACCTAAGGGATCTTCTCCCATCTCTTATTACTCCTAGATTCTTACGCAGCAGTCTCAGGCTATAAAATTAATGTCTCCAAATCTGTGGCACTGCTTTTTTCACATCCCTTTTTATATTGAACACTTTATCTCTTCAATATTGGGTTATCAATTTCTAGAGAGTCGTTGCAGTACTTGGGAATTCGGATAAATGCACCTCCGGAGGCACTTTTAGACAGTAATTATACATCTTTGATTTGTAAAATAAATAGGGATATAGCAGATTGGGGTAAGACTTCTATATCTTGGGTTGGGCGGGTTCACTGTATTAAAATGAATATCTTACCACGGTTGCTTTATTTTTTTAAGGCCCTCCCAATCACTATCAAGACAGCAGATCTATGTTTATTACAATCCACTATAGACAATTTTGTCTTGGGGGGGGGGGCAAAAGACATACAGGGTTATTCAGAGAGTGTGAAAAGCTGGAGAATGACTGGAGAATAAAAATTCTAGGTCAAAATAGCCGATTTGGAAAGTGAGATGAAAGGGAGAATTTTTCTGGTTTGGCTATTTTGACCTAGAATTTGTCATTCTCCAATCATTCTCCTGCTTTTCACGCTCTCTGAATAACCCTGATAGAGTTTCCCGACAGGTGTTATATCGCTCGCGGGATAAGGGGGGATTAGGGCTTCCATCCTTATTAACATACTACAAGGCAGCGCAATTAGCACAAATAGTGATGTGGCATTCGCCAAGGGGCTCGCATCGGTGAGTCGACCTGGAATCGGCACTTTTAGCGCCGGACCAACCACAATTTTGGATATGGATGTTAAAAGAACATAGGCCTCACCTAGACACTACTTGCCCCGCCATAGTAAATTCAGTTAGATTGTGGAACATGCTAGCACTTAAAGCCGAACTAACTTGTTTTCCCTCTCCCCTTACCCCCTTGTTCCGCAATTTAGAATTTACTCCAGGGATGGAGCCCCAAATTTTTGGGACTCTGGAAAATGCTGGACTGCAGCGACTTTGTCACCTTTATAATGGTCCATCATGTGTCTCTTTTGAATCTTTAAGCTCTCGCTCTACCTTGTGTACGAAGGATTTTTTTCGTTATATTCAGGTTCGGAGCTTGGTGTCCAAGCCACATATTAAGTGTGCGGCTGGGTCCAAACAGACTTGGTTTGAACAATTGTGCAACCCAAAATTAGCATCTTCAGGGTTAATATCACAGATTTATGATGGGATTACACATATTTTAGATTGGAAACAATTATCATATGTTAAGGCTTGGGCACGAGACCTGGGGTTAATCATGACTCTAGATGACTGGAATGAAATCTGGGAAAAAGCTAAAAATGTCTCTATTTGCACTCAATTTCAAGAGCAATCACTGAAATTCATTTTTCATTTGTACACAACCCCAGTTCAATTGAATAAGATGGGAGTCTCGACATCAGACTTATGTTGGCGCTTGTGTGGCGAAAAGTAGGCTTGTGCACCGATTTTTTTTTTTTCGGTTCGATTCGGTTAGATTTTTCGGATTTTCATACTTTTCTATTCGGCTCGTTTCGACCGATTTCTGTTTCGATTCGGTTCGGTTCGACTTGTTTTTCGTGTACATATTTTTCGGAATATCGCCCATTTTTCGTATTTTCGTGTCACTTTGCTCGTTTTTTGTATCGACTTTTCGTAATTTTGGAAATTTTCGTTTTTCAGAATTGTAAATGGTTTCGGAATATCGACCATTTTTCGTATTTTCGTGTCACTTTGCTCGTTTTTTGTATCGACTTTTCGTAACTTCGGAAATTTTCGTTTTTTTCGGAACGTCTGTTCTCCTCGTTTCAAAGCAATAAATTTCGATTTGACACATTTCAAGTCCATTTGAAAATTCCGAAAATATTTCGTTTCGGCTCGGAAAACTTTTCGATCTGCCATTTTCGGATCTAAAAAATTTCGGAAATTCGGCCGCATCCGAAAACGAATCGGGAAATTTCGTGAAGATTCCGAAATTCCGAAACGCACATCCCTAGCGAAAAGCGCACTTATTTCCACATGTGGTGGACTTGTCCTGTCATAGTGCGGTTTTGGACCCAGATTCAGAAAATGCTTTCTGAAATTTTTCAGTATACATTTCCCTTTTCACCTCAGTTGTATCTATTGTCTAAACCCTTAGCGGATTTGTCTCAAGGGCACGATAAGTTACTTAATAAGCTTCTCTCCGCAGCTCGAAGATCTGTAGCTGAAAAATGGCAAACAGGGGAATCTCCAGATTTGGAAAGAGATAGGTCTAAGATTAGGGATTTTAAATTGATGGATGCACTAACTGCCAAAATTTATCACACTACAGCTGCCCGCGATAACTTGTGGGCGAACTGGACAGATTATGATGTGTTATAGGATATGTTTCTTGTGTTCCTCTCTTTTTTTTTTTTTCGTCTGTTTGGTCTTTTGTGTTTCAATGTTTTGTCATTGTGTGGTTTGTTTTTAAATATATACATCTTGACTGAACGGTTTAAAGATGAGGTGACCGTAAATTCCATTTTTCTTTTTTTTTATCGGCTTTTGTAGAGTTTAAGATGTTTTGTTTAGATAATGTTATCTATTATATGTCATTTTTTTCTCTGTATGTTTATTGCATTTCAGTCAATAAAAGGAAAAAAAAAAAAATGATATGAATCTGGTACAGGCGTCAGTGCAGCCAAATATTGTGCCTTCACACCGTACCCCTTTTGTGGTATTGTAGAAGAGTGCAGGGTTGGATCATGCGGTCCTATATTAAAAAGATATGAATCTGGTAAAGGCGTCAGTGCACCCAGATATTGTGCTTTTGGTGGCAGCAAGTTCCTTCACACCGTAAGTAACCCCTCTGTAGTATTGTGAAAGAGTGCACGGTTGGACCCTGCGGTCCTATATTAAAATTATATGAATCTGGTACAGGCGTCAGTGCACCCAAATATTGTGCCTGATGGGTGGCAGTGAGAAGACACAGATTACAATTCCCAGAAACCTCCTATAAATCAGTGAGACCCCCTGATGGGTGCCAGTGAGAACACGCAGTTTAGAACAATTCCCAGATATCTTGTAGAAATTACTGACCTCCAAAATAGTTGCTGGCAGTGAGAACACACATATTACCACAATTCCCAGATATCTTGTAGAAATTACAGACCCCCAAAATACATGGTGGCAGTGAGAACACATAGATTACCACAATTCCCAGATATTTTGTAGAAATGAGACCCCCCCAATAGCTGGTGGGAGACTGGCAGTGAGAACACACACTAACACAACAATCTCCTCTCAAAAAACACGTGCTGGGGCTGTGTGAAGTCTTATATAGTGTGCTGCGGGACTTAGCTCTGTGAGCCCATGATTGGGCAAAATTTGCCCAATCAGGACTCTGAGCCGTGATTGGCATAGTCTTGCACCTGTCTTGCACCTAAACTGTGGTCAGGTGCAGGCTGTAGCCAATTACAAGCTTCAGGCCAGTGGAAAAGTTCATTGTGGTCCATTGTGGGCGAACATGCGTGAACACGCGGAAATGTTCGGAGTTTGCGAACAGGCGATGTTCGAATCAAACTCCGAACCTATTGAACCGAACAGCTCATCCCTAGTTAGGAGATGAGAAGTCTAGGAAAAGGTTTATTGGACTTTCATTGCAAATATATTTTAAAAATGTTCCTTCGTTTTGCGGAATCTGTTTTTTATGGCATCACTGATGTCTTTATTCTTCAGGCTGTAAATGATAGGGTTAATAAAAGGAGTGAATACAGTATATAGCATGGACACAGCTTTGCTGACAGTCAATGATTTTCCTTTAGATGGAATCATGTAACTTCCAACCAGGGTCCCATAGAAAATACAAACCACAGCCAGGTGGGAGCTGCAGGTGGAGAAGACTTTCCCTCGCCCGGTTTTAGTGGAGATTTTAAGAACAGCCTGGACAATACATGCGTAGAACACTGTGACAATCAGAAATGGGGAAATAAATAGAGGAATAGAGAAAAATAAAGCTTCCACATCAAAAAAAATGTGTGTCTGAGCAAGAAAGCTCTAACAGTGGCGAAAGGTCACAGAAAAAATGGTCAATGACATTTGGTCCACAAAACTGAAGCTGAGTTAATGATATGATGTCAACCAAAGCAACACAAAAGCTTAAAAGCCAAGATATGGCAACAAACTTCATGCACAAGAAAGGGCTCATTATAGCATTGTATCTCAGAGGTTTACAGACGGCCAGATATCTGTCATAGGCCATGATGGACAGAATGAAACACTCAGAAGATTCCGAAGTAGCGAACAAACAAAATTGTGCTAAACATCCCGAAAAAGACACGACGCCCCCTTCATTCCATATAATATAAAGTGCGTTGGGGACAATGTCTGTGGTCAGAAGTAAATCAGAAAGGGACAGCTGTGTCAGGAAGAAGTACATGGGAGACTGCAGACTGCGGTTGGAGGCCACCAGCCAGATGATCAGAAGATTCCCGGAGATTGTCATAAGATGAAAGACAAGAAAGAAAAAGAAAAAGAAAGCTTTGAAGGTTTGAAATTGTTGAAACCCAAGGAGGACAAACTTGGAGATGGTTGTCTGGTTCAGTACATTCATTACCTGAGTGAATGAGATGCGGGTTAAAGGTTAGTTGGATTCGGTGCACTTGTATTTGGGAATCAGACAGTAGTGTAGGGTGTTACTGCTGTCTGTTATAATGGAGGAAATAGTTAAAGAAAAATAACGCAAGAAAACACAGAAAAAGACATTAAGTCATTACCGGAGCCTTAATTACAGGGTATGATGTACTAAGCCGCAAGTTCTTGGAAAAAGCGGGTCTCACTATTTGCAAGATCTTTTAAAATCACTAACTTTTAAGCCGATCCAGAGCGAGGTGAGACCTCACTCATTATAGGGACTCGTGAATCCGGACTTTCCCAGTGGACTTGGCAGCTTCTCAGATGGGACCAGAGGAATCGTCCCCTCTCCTCCACAAAACTGCTTCTTATGTTAAAGGTAAAATTGTAAAAATTGCACATCATAAACCAATAGTCCCCAAAAACCTTTGCAATGCACACGGTATAGTTAAATAACAGAATGAGCAGTGCTTTCCAAGGCACAGGGACAGCTCGCCAAATTAAAAGGCTGCAGGAAAAACGGTTTGCTGCACACATTCAAAAGTTTGACTTTGCGAGTATCTCACATTCCGGATCACAAATGTCACAACAACACCCCTGATATGTTCATCCGCATAATCTTCAAATGTTCAAACTGCATTGTGCACTATGTACCCGGCCAAATACACATTCGTAAAACAGATAGACAAGTGTCTAGTAATAAAGCCGCACATACAACTTGTGTCTTTACACTAAAACTGCGGCTTTTACAATACAGACAATGGAGATTACACTAAAAATAGTGGCTTTTACATTAGGTAAAGTGTGAGGTGCAGACAGACTATACAGTATGGGATATTACATCATGGAAAGTACAGGTTGCGGCTTACCTGTATAACAGTGTATTTTATATTGTTCAAATATGAGTTTAGGGTTACTGTACATTAGTGTATTTAACATTAGATAAAGTGCGGGTTTAGAGTTACTGTACATTAGTGTATTTAACATTAGATAAAATGCGGGTTTAGGGTTACTGTACATTAGTGTATTTAACATTAGATAAAGTGCGGGTTTAGAGTTACTGTACATTAGTGTATTTAACATTAGATAAAATGTGGGTTTAGAGTTACTGTACATTAGTGTATTTAACATTAGATAAAATGCGGGTTTAGGGTTACTGTACATTAGTGTATTTAACATTAGATAAAGTGCGGGTTTAGAGTTACTGTACATTAGTGTATTTAACATTATATAAAGTGCGGGTTTAGGGTTACTGTACATTAGTGTATTTAACATTAGATATAGTGCGGGTTTAGGGTTACTGTACATTAGTGTATTTAACATTAGATAAAGTGCGGGTTTAGGGTTACTGTACATTAGTGTATTTAACATTATATAAAGTGTGGGTTTAGGGTTACTGTACATTAGTGTATTTAACATTAGATAAAGTGCGGGTTTAGAGTTACTGTACATTAGTGTATTTAACATTAGATAAAGTGCGGGTTTAGGGTTACTGTACATTAGTGTATTTAACATTAGATAAAGTGCGGGTTTAGGGTTACTGTACATTAGTGTATTTAACATTATATAAAGTGTGGGTTTAGGGTTACTGTACATTAGTGTATTTAACATTAGATAAAGTGTGGGTTTAGGGTTACTGTACATTAGTGTATTTAACATTAGATATAGTGCGGGTTTAGGGTTACTGTACATTAGTGTATTTAACATTAGATATAGTGCGGGTTTAGTGTTACTGTACATTAGTGTCTTTAACATTAGATAAAGTGCGGGTTTAGGGTTACTGTACATTAGTGTATTTAACATTAGATAAAGTGCGGGTTTAGGGTTACTGTACATTAGTGTATTTAACATTATATAAAGTGTGGGTTTAGGGTTACTGTACATTAGTGTATTTAACATTAGATAAAGTGCGGGTTTAGAGTTACTGTACATTAGTGTATTTAACATTAGATAAAGTGCGGGTTTAGGGTTACTGTACATTAGTGTATTTAACATTATATAAAGTGTGGGTTTAGGGTTACTGTACATTAGTGTATTTAACATTAGATAAAGTGTGGGTTTAGGGTTACTGTACATTAGTGTATTTAACATTAGATAAAGTGCGGGTTTAGGGTTACTGTACATTAGTGTATTTAACATTATATAAAGTGTGGGTTTAGGGTTACTGTACATTAGTGTATTTAACATTAGATAAAGTGCGGGTTTAGTGTTACTGTACATTAGTGTCTTTAACATTAGATAAAGTGCGGGTTTAGTGTTACTGTACATTAGTGTCTTTAACATTAGATATAGTGCGGGTTTAGGGTTACTGTACATTAGTGTATTTAACATTAGATAAAGTGCGGGTTTAGTGTTACTGTACATTAGTGTCTTTAACATTATATAAAGTGTGGGTTTAGGGTTACTGTACATTAGTGTCTTTAACATTATATAAAGTGTGGGTTTAGGGTTACTGTACATTAGTGTATTTAACATTAGATAAAGTGCGGGTTTAGGGTTACTGTACATTAGTGTCTTTAACATTATATAAAGTGTGGGTTTAGGGTTACTGTACATTAGTGTATTTAACATTAGATAAAGTGCGGGTTTAGGGTTACTGTACATTAGTGTATTTAACATTAGATAAAGTGCGGGTTTAGGGTTACTGTACATTAGTGTCTTTAACATTATATAAAGTGTGGGTTTAGGGTTACTGTACATTAGTGTATTTAACATTAGATAAAGTGCGGGTTTAGGGTTACTGTACATTAGTGTCTTTAACATTATATAAAGTGTGGGTTTAGGGTTACTGTACATTAGTGTATTTAACATTAGATAAAGTGCGGGTTTAGGGTTACTGTACATTAGTGTATTTAACATTAGATAAAGTGCGGGTTTAGGGTTACTGTACATTAGTGTCTAACATTATATAAAGTGTGGGTTTAGGGTTACTGTACATTAGTGTCTTTAACATTAGATAAAGTGTGGTGTTCAGCGTTACTGTACATTAGTGTATTTAACATTATATAAAGTGTGGGTTTAGGGTTACTGTACATTAGTGTATTTAACATTATATAAAGTGTGGTGTTCAGCGTTACTGTACATTAGTGTATTTAACATTAGATAAAGTGCGGGTTTAGGGTTACTGTACATTAGTGTATTTAACATTATATAAAGTGCGGGTTTAGTGTTACTGTACATTAGTGTCTTTAACATTATATAAAGTGTGGGTTTAGGGTTACTGTACATTAGTGTATTTAACATTAGATAAAGTGCGGGTTTAGAGTTATTGTACATTAGTGTATTTAACATTATATAAAGTGTGGGTTTAGGGTTACTGTACATTAGTGTATTTAACATTAGATAAAGTGCGGGTTTAGAGTTACTGTACATTAGTGTATTTAACATTAGATAAAGTGCGGGTTTAGAGTTACTGTACATTAGACATGTGCACAGCACAAAATTTCGTTTTGAACTAATGCATTAGTACTAAAATGCAATTTATTTAGTTGCTACAGAAATTCGTTTTCAGTTCTTTAGTATGAAAACTAATTTCATTCATCCGAAAACCAGTGGATACAATTACTATTGTAGTGGCTCCTCAGAGGGCTGAGATCGCTGCTTGTTACAGTATCTCTCACTCTCAGCACAATGTGGGCCATATTACATAGCTGGTGCTAACATAACCAGAGCTGTTGTAAACTTCCCAGAGCTATTATAGCCTATGGAGGTTTTCAGTTACAACAGCTCTGGTTAAGTTAGCACCAACATTGCAATACTGCCCCGTGTCAGGCAAAGCTGTTACAGTAACTGACTGCTGCTCATCACAGCGCTCAGAGTTTCAGTAAAACTAGTAAATAATATTTTTATATATAAGACGTTAGAACAATATTATTTTCTTGTTTTACTGAAACTCTGAGCGCTGTGATGAGGAGCAGTCAGTTACTGTAACAGCTGAGCCTGATACATTGTACTGAGAGATAATGTAACAAGCAGCCGATCTCCGCGCTCACAGCCACTGGATTTAAAGGGCTAAAAAAAAAAAGGCTCCTCTCTGTATAATGTTTAGAACATCCTCCTGCATTAATTAATACCCCTCTCTGTATAATGTATACAACATCCACCTGCATTAATTAATACCCCTCTCTGTATAATATATAGAACATCCTCCTGAATTAATGTCCCTCTCTGTATAGAACATCTTCCTGCATTGGCATGTGGAGGGTGCAGAACTTCGGATGTTGCGATGTTGCGCTCTTCATTGCTGGTCTCCTTCACTCATCAATATAATATCACAAAGAGGACTGAAACTAAAATGTAGTGCATTTTATTTTAGTTTCTTTCGTTTTTTGTACTGAGCAGTTTCGTTTCTCTTGAGTCATACTAAAACTAAATTATCCCAAAATTCGGACTAAATCGCTTTAGTACTAAAACGAATGCACATGTCTACTGTACATTAGTGTCTTTAACATTAGATAAAGTGCGGGTTTAGAGTTACTGTACATTAGTGTATTTAACATTAGATAAAGTGCGGGTTTAGAGTTACTGTACATTAGTGTCTTTAACATTAGATAAAGTGCGGGTTTAGGGTTACTGTACATTAGTGTATTTAACATTAGATAAAGTGCGGGTTTAGGGTTACTGTACATTAGTGTCTTTAACATTATATAAAGTGTGGATTTAGGGTTACTGTACATTAGTGTCTTTAACATTAGATAAAGTGCGGGTTTAGGGTTACTGTACATTAGTGTCTTTAACATTATATAAAGTGTGGGTTTAGGGTTACTGTACATTAGTGTCTTTAACATTATATAAAGTGCGGCTTTAGGGTTACTGTACATTAGTGTATTTAACATTAGATAAAGTGCGGGTTTAGAGTTACTGTACATTATTCTGTTTAACATTATATAAAGTGCGGGTTTTAGGTTACTGTACATTAGTGTATTTAACATTAGATATAGTGCGGGTTTAGGGTTACTGTACATTAGTGTATTTAAAACCGCACTTTATATAATGATAAATACACTAATATACAGTAACCCTAAACCCGCACTTTATCTAATGTTAAATACACTAATGTACAGTAACCCTAAACCCGCACCTTATATAATGTTAAATACACTAATGTACAGTAACTCTAAACCCGCACTTTATATAATGTTAGAGTTACTGTACATTAGTGTATTTAATATTATATAAAGTGCGGGTTTAGGGTTACTGTACATTAGTGTATTTAAGACAAAGAGTGTCCAACCTTGCACCAAAAAAATCAAAAAAAAATCAACAAGCTCTGAACCATAGCTTTAACTTCAAGGAAAATAAACAAAAACCAAGCCTGGAGGCTAGTTCGCAAAATCTGAATAAGCAAATGTAAGGGTACATTTGAATAGCAAATCCCAAATCTGACAACAACTGATAAATTAGAATATTAAGCAAACAAAAACAAATTCCTTATTATAATTACCATTTATGAAATTTCAATAAACCTTTTCCAAGTTTCTTCTCATGTATAAAAATTGAAAACAGACGTTGCGCTACGCCATGGCGAAAGACACCAAAATCAGCCACAAAGCAATGTAGCGTCAGTCATGTCTAAATATAATTTCCTAGACAGACTATTTTATTAGATTTCAAAGAACTTCTAGCCAATCAGCATACAGATACATTTCTACATCAGAGTTTAACCAACAGTGAGACAAAAGATTACTACATATGATTCAGAGATGACTTTTCTCTAGCTTACACTGTTCACACACCCTTTCCTGCACAGAAAGGGAAATCGGCTAAATTCCACAGGCTAACATCCTGTGCAAGAAAAAGACATGCAGGGTTGACACTTGAAATGGGAGGGGGGATTTCACACTAATGCAAGAATTAAAAACTACCTATCATATTAAAATACCTTTCATATACAAAATGCTTAAAAAATACTAAAAAATGTAGGAATAAAGAGACTCTTTACTGCAGAATATTATAAGCAACGGTTTATTAGATATTGAAATAAAAAATAATGTCTACGTGCAAAGATTATCACCTCTAAATGACATGCTCTCAAACGGCGTAAACAACAGGTATTAATTAGTGTTTGGAAATAACATGTGCTTTTAATTACATAGTGCAGGAGGGGTGGGGTCGCGCCTATTCCCCGAAGGATTGGCTGCAACCACCAAATGCATTCAGCCCAACAACATGTGTAGAACATAACAAAGAAAAAAATGTCATCTGCGCTTACTCCAATTATACCGTGTGAAACTAAACACAATTAGAGGTTTGGTTTCTTATTAATGGCCATTATAAGACAGGCTCGCCCGCCAACGTCACGGCACCTCTATAAGGGCGAGTCCTAACCAAAATGAAACCACAGGCTGCTACATAGAAAACCATGTGCTTTTAATTAGTCTGGTCTAAAGAATTTGATACATTGTCTGTAGACTGAGGGTGTCTGGAGGTGTCTCCTAAACATGTATCAAACAACACCTGTGCTTCTGAGAAGTGTTCATTTCTCTACTAAATGTTCCTCTGATATGCTGTTTAACCCCTTAACCCTGCATTTCACTGCTGTGTGCTCAGCTCATTTTTACCGCTTTCGCTCACCATGTTTAAACGCGATTTGAAGCCACATTTTATTAAATGACCCAGACATATTAGATATCGTTCTTTCCGGCAGACTCCGCAGATTCACAATATATCATTTTTATATGTATACGTCATGTCCTGTATGTATATTATGACAAAAAATGCAATAAAAATAGATTTTTTAATTATCTGCAGTATGTAAAGTGTTTTTTTCACATTTTTCACGCTCGGGCCTTTCGATTGACACCCTCCATGATCCCCTAGCTGCAACGGTTCTGGCAAATGAACCCCCTATTAGTGAGGAGCCGAACACGTCCGAGTTCGGGTTCGTACCCGAACATTCCAAATGTTCGTATCCGAATCCGAATCCAAACCCGAACCCAATACAAGTCAATGGGGGTGAAAATTCGGTTTTTAGAGTGCCCTCCAAGAGGGCATACATGCTAGATATTTGCCATTTTATTATTATTATTATTATTATTATTATTTATAAAGCGCCAGCATATTCCGCAGCGCTGTACAATAGGCACAGTATAGACAGGGTTACAATACAATACATTGAACAACATTTGACAAACATTACAGGAGGAGATAAGGGCCCTATTCCCGTAGGAATTCACAATCTAGGAGGGTTGGGGTTGGAAACAGGAGGAGAGGACTGTAAGGTGAGAGTGATTGATGGTTGCGTCAGTGAGTTGGGTGGTAGGATTCCCTACATAGGAACGTTTTAAGGGAGCGTTTGAAGGAAGAGAAGTTAGGGGAAAGTCTGACAGTACGAGGGAGAGCGTTCCAGAGAGTGGGGGCTGCGAGTGAAAAATCCTGCAGTCTATCATGGGAAGAGGTGATGCGGTGTGAAGCTAGGCGCAGGTCACTGTTTGACCTTAGGGAGCGGGCTGGCGTGTATTTGGTGATTAGTGGGGAGCTGAGTTAGTGAGGGTTTTGTAGGTAAGGATAAGGATTTTGAACTTAATTCTGCAGTGGATGGGGAGCCAGTGAAGGGACTCGCAGAGGGGAGCAGCAGAGACAGAGCGGCGGGTGAGGTTAATTAGCCTGGCGGAGGCGTTCAGGATGGATTATAGGGGGGAGAGGCGGGACAGAGGGAGGCCAGATAAGAGATTATTGTAATAGTCGAGTCGGGAGATTACCAGGGCGTGTATGAGTTGTTTTGTGGTGACAGCGGTAAGAAATGGTCAAATTCTGGAAATATTATGCAGTTGGTATCGGCAGGAGGAGGAAAGAGAAAGGATGTGGGCAATAAAGGAAAGAGCAGAGTCAAATGTAACTCAAAGGCAGCGAACTTGGTTTGATGGGGAGATGGTGATACCCTCCACCGTGATAGAGAAGTCAGGAGGTGGGAAGGCATTGGAGGGAGGAATAAGTAGGAGCTCCGTCTTTGACATGTTTATCTTTAGGTGGTGGGAGGCCATCCAGGAGGAGATGCCAGATAAACAGTCACTGACTTTTGAAAGGACAGGGGGAGAGCAATCAGGGGTAGAGAGGTAGATCTGAGTGTCATCAGTGTAGAGGTGGTAATTAAAGCCAAAGCTGTTCATGATTTTGCCCTGGGAGGAGGTGTAGATGGAAAAGAGCAGAGGACCAAGGACAGAGAATTGAGGTACACCAACTGATAGAGGCAATGAAGAGGAGGAGTCACCAGCAAAGGACACACAGAAGGACCTTTTGGATAAATAGGAGTCAACCCAAGCAAGTGCAGTGTCACCGAGACTCAGAGTTGAGGGTCTGTAGAAGGAGGGGGTGGTCAACAGTGTCAAAAGCAGCCGAGAGGTCAAGCAGGATGAGAATAGAATAGTGGCCGTGTTTTTTAGCAGTTAGGAGGTCGTTGGTGACTTTGGTGAGGGCAGTTTCAGTTGAGTGTAGGGGACGGAAGCCAGATTGCAGGGGGTCAAGTAGGGAATTGGAGGACAGGAAGAGGGAGAGGGAATGGGGTCGAGCGGGCACGTGGTGAGATGTGAGGAGGACAATAAGGAATTGACTTCCTCATCAGTGGCTTGGAGGAAGCAGCAGAGGGGACCTGTGGGAGTGGAGGTGGCAGATAACTATCTTGTGTTGGGATGTTGCTTCTGATAGTTAGAGTTTTAGTGAGGAAATAGTCTGCCAGGTCTTGAGCGCTGAAGGCAGCTGAGGGGGGAGGTGCAGGTGGGTAGAGGAGGGTGTTGAAGGTGGACCAGAGTCGTTTAGGGTTGGAGGACAGCGTAGATATAAGAGATGAGAAGAAGGATTGTTTGGCCAAGTGGAGAGCAGAGGTGTATGACCGAAGAATAAACTTGAAGTGAACAAAATCAGCTGCAGAGCGGGATTTCCTCCAGGCACGCTCTGCAGTGCGGGAGCATCTTTGCAGGTAGCGTGTCTGGAGGGTGTGCCAGGGCTGAAGCTGGCGGCGTGGGGCCTTACAGAGTCGAAGAGGAGCAAGACTGTCTAGAGCAGAGATAAGAGTAGTGTTGTAGTGATTAGTGGCAGCATCAGGGCAGGTGAAGGATGAGGTGTGAGGGAGGTGGTGAAGTAGGTTGGAGAATTGATGGGGATCCACAGCATGTAGATTTCTGCGAGTGTGTGTGCGGGGTGGGGGAGCAGGGTGTTTAGGAAGTCCAGATAGGTTGAAAGAGAGAAGGTGGTGGTCAGAGATGGGGAAAGGGTGACAGTTGAACTCAGAAATGGAGCAGATGTTGGAAAAGACAAGGTCAATAGCGTGACCGTCGCGGTGGGTAGGGAGGAGGGAGGATTGTGTGAGTCCAAGGGAGGACGTGAGTGAAAGAAGTTTGGAGGCAGCAGGGGCGGAAGGATCATCAATGGGAATGTTGAAGTCCCCGAGAACTAGGCAAGGAAGATTAGAAGACAGGAAGTGAGAAAGCCAGGTAGCAAAGTGGTCAAAGAACTGGGAGGTTGGTCCCAGTGGGCGGTAGATGACTGCCACCCTGAGGGCCAGAGGAGAGAACAGGCGGATGCAGTGTGTCTCGAGGGAGGAGAAGGAGAGGGCTGGGGTGGAGGGAGATGCTGGTAGGTGCAGGTGGGAGAGAGCAGGATTCCGACCCCGCCACCATTTCTCTCACCCGGTATGGGGGTTAGGGTAGTGCCCTGGGGGACAGGAAACAAGGACAAAAAGTTTAAAAAAATGTTTTTAAAGGGACAGAGTTTTCAATGAAATAAGGGTTAAAAATAAAAACAAAAAATTCCTTCAAATATCGTGCCTAGGAGGTCCCCATAACCTGCCCGTGAAGTGGCAGATTTCTAGGATGTATAGAAACACTTGAAAACAAAAAAATATGTTTCAAATGACGGTAAATGCTTTTCCTTTAATCTATCCATAAACAACTGCTTGGGGCGGCAGTCTGTATGAAAAGAGGAGACATTTTCGGATACGTAGAAAAAGTTTAGTGATTTTTTTGGCTAAATTATTGTGAAATTTATGCAGGCTTTGGATGAAAGTAACAATAGGTGCTTTAGAATTGGGCCTTTAGCGTCGGCAACAGTGCCGTCACACCGTAACCCCTCTGAGGATATGAATCTGATACAGGCGTCAGTGGCAGTGCACCAAATATTGTGCTTTTGGTGCCAGGCCTGCAAGTACTAATATACAGTATCCCCTCTGTAGTATTGTGGAAGAATGCAGGGGTGGACCATGTGGTCCTATATTGAAAAGATATGAATCTGGTCAAGGCGTCAGTGCACCCAGATATTGTGCCTTTGGTGCCAAACTGCCAGGCCAGCAAGTATAATCATACAGTAACACCTCTGTGTTATTGTGGAAGAATGCAGGGGTGGACCATGTGGTCCTATATTAAAAAGATATGAATCTGGTAAAGGAGTCAGTGCACCCAGATATTGTGCTTTTGGTACCAGACTGCCAGCAAGTACTATTATCATACTGGAACCCCTCTGTGGTATTGTGGAAGAGTGCAGGGGTGGACCCTGCTCTTCAAAAAATTTAAATGATATAAATCTGACACGGGCGTCAGTGCAGCCAAATATTGTGCCTTTCATGGCAGCAAGTGCATTCACACCGTAACCCTTTTGTGGTATTGTGGAAGAGGGCAGGGCTGGAGGTTTTGTGCATGCAGAAGACATCCCCGATCTATTCCGTTACGTCAGCATCAGGGGATTGATAACTGCTGATCCAGGACTGATCCATTGTTAGAAATGTCAGCCGGTCTACAGAGTTGGTGGACAGACGCACTCTTTTGTCTGTGACAAAACCTCCAGCGGCACTGAACGTCCTTTCAGAAAGCACGCTGGATGAAGGGCAACCTAGTAGCTGCATAGCATATTGGCTAAGTTCTGACCAGTGATCCAATCTCAACACCCAGTAAGCCAGTGGATCATCTGCTGGAAAGGTATCCAGGTCTGCCCTTGCCCCTAGGTAGTCCTGCACCATATGGTGAAGACACTTGCAATGGGTGCCTACATTTGACGTCCCTGGGCGTCGTGGACTAAAAAATTAAAAAATGCATCAGTCAAGCGGCCCTGGCCTTCACCACTATTCCTCTGATCAGCCGCAGCCTCAGAAGCACGTGTGTCATCACTTCAGTGCCTGGAAAGGTACACAAGTGTCGCTTTAGAGAGTCCTCAAGTTGTTTCATCCTGTGCTCCCTCTGTGCAGGCAGGATGAGCTCTGCAACTTTACCCTTGTATCGTGGATCAAGAAGGGTTGCCAACCAGTAATGATCCCTCTCCTTGATAGCACGAATCCTGGGGTCCTTTAGAAGGCTTTGCATCATAAGGGAGCCCATGCAGCATAGGTTGGAGGTGGCATTAGCATCCGAGTCTTCCTGGTCAATGAGGATGACCGTATCGTGCACTTCCTCCTCCCAGCCACGCACTAGCCCTTGTGTTTCTGGGCACACAAAACCCTCCCTTGAGGAATCCCCACCTTCAATGCCCCCACTACTTAAATATTCCTCCTCCTCATCCTCCTCCTGTCTTATCTGAGTAGGACCTGCTGGAATGCTGTCTGCGGAAAGACTGGGGCCTTGAGAGCTAGGGAAGGCCTCCTCTTCCTCCCGCTGCTCTGCCTCTAGTGCCAAATCTATAATTCCCTACAGAGTGTGCTCCAGCAGGAACACTAAAGGAATTGTGTCACTGATGCATGCACTGTCCCTGCTCACCATCCTCGTTGCCTCCTCAAATGGTGACAGTACAGTCCAAGCATCCTTGATCATCAGCCAATGCGGGTGGGAAAAAAAAACAAGTTGACCAGAACCTGTCCTTGTGCCATACTCACACAGGTACTAATTGATGGCCCTCTGCTGCTTGTGCAGACGCTGCAGCATTGCTAATGTCGAGTTCCACCTGGTGGGCATGTCACAGATCAGACGGTTTGTGGGAAGGTGGAATTCTCTTTGAATTTCTGCCAGGCGAACGCTTGCTGTGAATGACTGTCTGAAGTGGCTGCAGACTTTTCTGGCCTGGCTGAGAAGCTCTGGCAGCCCTGGATACTTGGTTAGGAAATGCTGTACCACTAGATTTAGGACGTGTGCTAGGCATGGTACATGCATCAATTTACCCTTGAGTAGGGCGGAGAGAAGGTTTCTGCCATTATCGCAGACGATCATTCCCAGCTGAAGCTGGCGTGGTGTTAACCATCTCTGCACCTGCCCCTGCAGAGCTGACAGAATTTCTGGCCCGGTGTGACTCCTGTCCCCTAAAAAAAACAGCTCAAGCACAGTATGGCATCTTTTTGCTTGTGCCATTGCGTAGCCCCTGCCACGCGTCGGTTTAACTGCCACTTCGCCAGAGACAGAGAAGGATGAGGAGGAAGAGGTGGTGGAGCAGACAGACCTCATACAAGCATTTTCCTGGAGGCGTGGTGGATGAACAAGCTCCAGCACAGAGCCCCGTCTCGGATCCCTCCCAGCTGCAATCAGAGTTACCCAGTGTGCCGTGAAGGAAATGTAACGACCCTGTCCATGCTTGCTGGACCACGTGTCTAAAGTCACATGCACCTTGTTGCTGACTGCCTTTCCCAATGACTGGATAACATTGTCTTCCACGTGCTGATATAGTGCTGGAATGGCCTTGCGTGAAAAGTAATGGCGTTTTGGAACCTGCCATTGTGGTACAGCACATTCAGCAAATTCACGGAAGGGAGCAGAGTCCACCAGCTGGAAAGGCAGTAGCTGCAATGCGAGTAATTTTGCTAAGCTGGCATTTAGACGCTGTGCTTAGGGACTATATTTTTTCTTACGCTGCAGAAGCTGCGGCAACGTAATCTGACTGCGTAAATCTTCAACTGATGGGATGATGTCACATTTTGAGGAAGGAGCTGGTACATCCATTACTGTAGCATCATCCCTGTTAGTGGAGGTTGTAGACAATGACATGGAAGGACATAGAGTGGGGGTAGAGACAGATGAGGAGGAGGAGGACCTACGCAAAGTTTTGCACCAACGCGATGTGTGGCAGGAGGTCATATGTCACCTCAAGCACGTGGTACCCAAGTGTCCGGTGTCTTTCCCACGCTTAAGCCTCATCTGACATAGATTACAAATAGCAACGGTGGGGTCTGCTGCACATTTCTTAAAGAACTCCCAGCAGACAGCAGAGTTCCTGCGTGTGTGCTTTGAGACAACAGCGCTCTGCACCGGAGCAGCTCTGACATGTGATGCCTTGGACTGGCTAGTGCTACGGTTGGTCATAGAGGACGTTGTGCCTCGTGTTTGCTGTGCCTCTTCCTCCCTCTCTTCCTCACTTGATTCCTCTGTTCGATCAGGCACCCAGGTGGAGTCAGTGACCTCATCATCATCCCCTATCTAATCGTCACTGGAGCCAACTTGGCAGTATGCTGCAGCTGCTGGGGCAACATGAGCGCCAGTTATTTGTGTGTCATCACTGGCACCCCCTTCCTCTAGGTTGATTATACTTGCTTCCTCAACCTCAGAGATTGAATCAGAGCACTGTAGTTACTGCGCATCCTCAAGCAGCATGACTCCTCCGTGTGTGATAGCGAGGCTATGTCAGGAGTAGCTGTGGACATGGAGGCTGCATTAGATGCTTTGGCAGCTGAGGTGGACTGTAAAGCACTACAAGCCTGGCTGGCAGAGGACTCGGAGGATGAGGATGGCCTGGTTAGCCAATCCACCAAATCCTCTGTATGTTGCTGCTGCTTAAGATGGCCAGCACCAGTTAGAAAGGACAAGTGTGCCCCTGCAGAGGATGCACCACCTCCACCACGACCAGAGGCACAGCCTCCCAACACAGGGGCTGCTTGCCCTCTTATCTGTGTCTGGGAGCGTCTGCCTGTCCTTTTTGTTCTTTCAGACATAGTGAGTGATATATAGATTAAATATATACAGAACTCTGATTCAACTCTGGTATAAAGATTAAAGATTTACAGAACTCTGGTATAACTCAGTGAGACACCCTGATAGCTGGCAGCCAGTGACAAGACACAGATTACAATTCCCTCCTATAAATCAGTGAGACCCCCCTGATGGGTGGCAGTGAGAAGCCACAGATTACAAGTCTCAGAAACCTCCTATAAATCAGTGAGACCCCCTGATGGGTGGCAGCCAGTGAGAACACACGGATTATAACAATTCCCAAATATTTTGTAGCAATTAGTGACCCCCAAAATACTTGCTGGCAGTGACACGAGACAGATCACCTCAATTCCAAGATATTTAGTAAAAATTAGTGACCCCCAAAATACTGCGTGGCACTGGCTGAGTGACAAGACACAGATCACCTCAATTCCCAAATGTTTTGTAGAAATTTGTGAGACCCCCAAAATACTTGCTGGTGGTAACAAGACACAGATCACCTCAATTCCCAAATGTTTTGTAGAAATTTGTGAGACCCCCAAAATACTTGCTGGCACCAGTGACCAGACACAGATCACCTCAATTCCCAAATGTTTTGTAGAAATGATACCCCCCCAGTAGCGTGGCAGACCGGCAGTAAGAACACACAACAACAATCTCCTATGAAATCTCCTCTCAAATGAGTGTTGAAGACGTGCGTGGAAACCTTATATAGTGTGCTGCGGGACTTAGCTCTGTGAGCCCATGATTGGGCAAAATTTGCCCAATCAGGACTCTGAGCCGTGACTGGCATACTGTTGAACCTGTCTTGCACCAGACCTGTGGTCAGGTGCAAGGCTGTAGCCAATTACGAGCTTCAGGCCAGTGGGAAAATGCATTGTGGTCCATTGTGAAGCATTGTGGTCGAACGTGCGCCGAACACCCGGAAATGTTCGGAGTTCGCGAGCAGACCGCACAGGCTAAGTTCGGTCTGAACTCCGAACCGTCCGAACCGAACAGCTCATCCCTACCCCATATCTCCACCAGGGGATTCCGGGCAGCTAGGGGTTCCCCAGCTATCTAACGTCATCACGCTATGCGTGATGACATCAGGCAGTGAGGGGGGACCCAGGGGTGGAGCTACGCCGCACCACCAGAACTAGGCCGCGCTTCGGCACTACAAGGCATCTGTATACACAGCCCCATCAGCATCTCTATACACAGCCTCACAGCATCTCTATACACAACCTCACAGCATCTCTATACACAACCTCACAGCATCTCTATACACAACCTCACAGCATCTCTATACACAGCCACACAGCATCTCTATACACAGCCTCACAGCATCTCTATACACAGCATCTCTATACACAGCCTCACAACATCTCTATACACAGCCTCACAACATCTCTATACACAACCCCATCAGCATCTCTATACACAGCATCTCTATACACAGCCTCACAGCATCTCTATACACAACCTCACAGCATCGCTATACACAACCCCATCAGCATCTCTATACACAGCATCTCTAATCACAACCCCATCAGCATCTCTAAACACAACCTCACAGCATCTCTATACACAACCCCATCAGCATCTCTATACACAGCCTCACAGCATCTCTATACACAACCTCATCAGCATCTCTATACACAGCCTCACAGCATCTCTATACACAGCCTCACAGCATCTCTATTCACAACCTCACAGCATCTCTATACACAACCCCATCAGCATCTCTATACACAACCTCACAGCATCTCTATACACAGCCCCATCAGCAATTCTATACAAAGCCTCACAGCATCTCTATACACAACCTCACAGCATCTCTATACACAACCTCACAGCATCTCTATACACAGCCACACAGCATCTCTATACACAGCCTCACAGCATCTCTATACACAGCATCTCTATACACAGCCTCACAACATCTCTATACACAGCCTCACAACATCTCTATACACAACCCCATCAGCATCTCTATACACAGCATCTCTATACACAGCCTCACAGCATCTCTATACACAACCTCACAGCATCTCTATACACAGCCCCATCAGCAATTCTATACAAAGCCTCACAGCATCTCTATACACAACCTCACAGCATCTCTATACACAACCTCACAGCATCTCTATACACAGCCACACAGCATCTCTATACACAGCCTCACAGCATCTCTATACACAGCATCTCTATACACAGCCTCACAACATCTCTATACACAGCCTCACAACATCTCTATACACAACCCCATCAGCATCTCTATACACAGCATCTCTATACACAGCCTCACAGCATCTCTATACACAACCTCACAGCATCGCTATACACAACCCCATCAGCATCTCTATACACAGCATCTCTAATCACAACCCCATCAGCATCTCTAAACACAACCTCACAGCATCTCTATACACAACCCCATCAGCATCTCTATACACAGCCTCACAGCATCTCTATACACAACCTCATCAGCATCTCTATACACAGCCTCACAGCATCTCTATACACAGCCTCACAGCATCTCTATTCACAACCTCACAGCATCTCTATACACAACCCCATCAGCATCTCTATACACAACCTCACAGCATCTCTATACACAGCCCCATCAGCAATTCTATACAAAGCCTCACAGCATCTCTATACACAACCCCATCAGCATCTCTATACACCACCTCACAGCATCTCTGTGAACCCTCAAATGAACCCCTATCTCCATCAGGGGATTCCAGGCAGCTAGGGGTTACCCGGCTATCTGATGTCATCACGCTATGCGTGAGGATGTCAGGCAGTGAGGGGTGACCCGGGGATGGAGCCGCGATCCAAGATGGCGACCCCCACTGGAGCTAGGCCACACTTCGGCGCCACAAGGATCCAAAGTGCGACCCGATGCCTAAGGGGTTAAAGCCAGGCACCGCCTAAAAGGGGAGACTCTCCCCTTTTAAGCGGTGCCTGGCTTTTTTTTGTGGGACCTCCCAATCAGGAGGGAGAGGGATCTGAACGGATCCCCCCGCCCTTCCAGGCGATCTCCCAACATTGCCGGGGGGTTGCCTGGAAATGACATCATCGCGCATGGCGCGATGACGTCATATACGTAGGGAGGAGTTGAAGGACGCTGAAGTCAGAATCCTGCGGGACCCTGGACAGAGAGGTGAGTATCTCCGCCGAGGGTCCCGCAAAGCTGATGACGTGTGGGACACGTCCTCCTCAGCATATAGTGGGAGTAACTGAGGACGCGTCCCACACGTCGTCAGCAGTGAAGGGTTTAAAAACTTATTTTTTAAAACTTTTTGTCCTTGTTTCCTGTCCCCCAGGGCACTACCCGGACCCGGACATTGTTTTTCAATGTTTCTATACATCCTAGAAATCCGCCACTGCACGGGCAGGTTATGGGGACCTCCTACACACGACATTTGAAGGAATTTTTCATTTTTATTTTTAACCCTTATTTCATGGAAAACTAACTGTCCCTTTAAAAACTTTTTTTAAAAAACTTTTTGTCCTTGTTTCCTGTCCCCCAGGGCACTACCTGGACCCCCATACACCTTTTATGGCAAATATCTAACATATATGCCCTCTTGGAGGGCACTCTAAAAATCGAATTTTGAGTCCCATTGACTTGTATTGAGTTTGTGTTCGAGTTCGAACGTTCGAAAAGTTTGAGTTTGAATGCGAACCGAACTCGGGGGTGTTCGGCTCATCCCTACTGTACATTAGTGTATTTAACATTAGATAAAGTACGGGTTTAGAGTTACTGTGCATTAGTGTCTTTAACATTAGATAAAGTGCGGGTTTAGGGTTACTGTACATTAGTGTATTTAACATTAGATAAAGTGCGGGTTTAGGGTTACTGTACATTAGTGTATTTAACATTATATAAAGTGTGGGTTTAGTGTTACTGTACATTAGTGTATTTAACATTAGATAAAGTGCGGGTTTAGGGTTACTGTACATTAGTGTCTTTAACATTATATAAAGTGCGGGATTAGTGTATTTAACATTATATAAAGTGCGGGTTTAGGGTTACTGTACATTAGTGTATTTAACATTAGATAAAGTGTGGGTTTAGGGTTACTGTACATTAGTGTATTTAACATTAGATATAGTGCGTGTTTAGGGTTACTGTACATTAGTGTCTTTAACATTCGATATAGTGCGGGTTTAGTGTTACTGTACATTAGTGTCTTTAACATTAGATAAAGTGCGGGTTTAGGGTTACTGTACATTAGTGTCTTTAACATTCGATATAGTGCGGGTTTAGAGTTACTGTACATTAGTGTATTTAACATTAGATAAAGTGCGGGTTTAGAGTTACTGTACATTAGTGTATTTAACATTAGATAAAGTGCGGTTTAAGGTTACTGTACATTAGTGTATTTAACATTAGATATAGTGCGGGTTTAGGGTTACTGTACATTAGTGTGTATTAACATTAGATAAAGTGCGGGTTTAGGGTTACTGTAACATTAGTGTATTTAACATTAGATAAAGTACGGGTTTAGAGTTACTGTACATTAGTGTCTTTAACATTAGATAAAGTGCGGGTTTAGAGTTACTGTACATTAGTGTATTTAACATTAGATAAAGTGCTGCGGGTTTAGGTTACTGTACATTAGTGTATTTAACATTAGATAAAAGTGTTTAGGGTTACTGTACATTAGTGTCTTTAACATTAGATAAATGCGGGTTTAGGGTTACTGTACATTAGTGTATTTAACATTAGATAAAGTGCGGGTTTAGGTTACTGTACATTAGTGTATTTAACATTATATAAAGTGCGGGTTTAGAGTTACTGTACATTAGTGTATTTAACATTAGATATAGTGCGGGTTTAGAGTTACTGTACATTAGTGTATTTAACATTAGATATAGTGCGGGTTTAGGGTTACTGTACATTAGTGTCTTTAACATTAGATAAAGTGTGGGTTTAGGGTTACTGTACATTAGTTTATTTAACATTATATAAAGTGCGGGTTTAGGGTTACTGTACATTAGTGTCTTTAACATTATATAAAGTGCGGGTTTAGGGTTACTGTACATTAGTGTCTTTAACATTATATAAAGTGCGGGTTTAGGGTTACTGTACATTAGTGTATTTAACATTAGATATAGTGCGGGTTTAGAGTTACTGTACATTAGTGTATTTAACATTATATAAAGTGCGGGTTTAGGGTTACTGTACATTAGTGTATTAACATAGATATAGTGCGGGTTTAGGTTACTGTACATTAGTGTCTTTAACATTAGATAAAGTGCGGGTTTAGGGTTACTGTACATTAGTGTATTTAACATTAGATAAAGTGCGGGTTTAGGGTTACTGTACATTAGTGTCTTTAACATTCGATATAGTGCGGGTTTAGGGTTACTGTACATTAGTGTCTTTAACATTAGATAAAGTGCGGGTTTAGGGTTACTGTACATTAGTGTATTTAACATTAGATAAAGTGCGGGTTTAGAGTTACTGTACATTAGTGTATTTAACATTAGATAAAGTGCGGGTTTAGGGTTACTGTACATTAGTGTCTTTAACATTATATAAAGTGTGGGTTTAGGGTTACTGTACATTAGTGTCTTTAACATTAGATAAAGTGCGGGTTTAGGGTTACTGTACATTAGTGTCTTTAACATTAGATATAGTGCGGGTTTAGGGTTACTGTACATTAGTGTATTTAACATTAGATAAAGTGCGGGTTTAGGGTTACTGTACATTAGTGTCTTTAACATTAGATATAGTGCGGGTTTAGGGTTACTGTACATTAGTGTCTTTAACATTATATAAAGTGTGGGTTTAGGGTTACTGTACATTAGTGTATTTAACATTAGATATAGTGCGGGTTTAGGGTTACTGTACATTAGTGTCTTTAACATTCGATATAGTGCGGGTTTAGTGTTACTGTACATTAGTGTATTTAACATTAGATAAAGTGCGGGTTTAGTGTTACTGTACATTAGTGTCTTTAACATTAGATAAAGTGCGGGTTTAGGGTTACTGTACATTAGTGTATTTAACATTAGATAAAGTGCGGGTTTAGGGTTACTGTACATTAGTGTATTTAACATTAGATAAAATGCGGGTTTAGAGTTACTGTACATTAGTGTCTTTAACATTCGATATAGTGCGGGTTTAGTGTTACTGTACATTAGTGTATTTAACATTAGATAAAGTGCGGGTTTAGGGTTACTGTACATTAGTGTATTTAACATTAGATAAAGTGCAGGTTTAGTGTTACTGTACATTAGTGTATTTAACATTAGATATAGTGCGGGTTTAGGGTTACTGTACATTAGTGTCTTTAACATTCGATATAGTGCGGGTTTAGTGTTACTGTACATTAGTGTATTTAACATTAGATAAAGTGCGGGTTTAGGGTTACTGTACATTAGTGTCTTTAACATTCGATATAGTGCGGGTTTAGTGTTACTGTACATTAGTGTATTTAACATTAGATAAAGTGCGGGTTTAGAGTTACTGTACATTAGTGTATTTAACATTAGATATAGTGCGGGTTTAGGGTTACTGTACATTAGTGTCTTTAACATTAGATAAAGTGTGGGTTTAGGGTTACTGTACATTAGTGTATTTAACATTAGATAAAGTGCGGGTTTAGTGTTACTGTACATTAGTGTCTTTAACATTAGATAAAGTGTGGGTTTAGGGTTACTGTACATTAGTATATTTAACATTAGATATAGTGCGGGTTTAGTGTTACTGTACATTAGTGTCTTTAACATTAGATAAAGTGCGGGTTTAGGGTTACTGTACATTAGTGTATTTAACATTAGATAAAGTGCGGGTTTAGAGTTACTGTACACAAGTGTCTTTAACATTAGATAAAGTGCGGGTTTAGAGTTACTGTACATTAGTATATTTAACATTAGATATAGTGCGGGTTTAGGGTTACTGTACATTAGTGTATTTAACATTAGATATAGTGCGGGTTTAGAGTTACTGTACACAAGTGTCTTTAACATTAGATATAGTGCGGGTTTAGGGTTACTGTACATTAGTGTATTTAACATTAGATATAGTGCGGGTTTAGGGTTACTGTACATTAGTGTATTTAACATTAGATATAGTGCGGGTTTAGAGTTACTGTACACAAGTGTCTTTAACATTAGATATAAGTGCGGGTTTAGGGTTACTGTACATTAGTGTATTTAACATTAGATATAGTGCGGGTTTAGGGTTACTGTACATTAGTGTATTTAACATTAGATAAAGTGCGGGTTTAGGGTTACTGTACATTAGTGTATTTAACATTAGATATAGTGCGGGTTTAGGGTTACTGTACATTAGTGTATTTAACATTAGATATAGTGCGGGTTTAGAGTTACTGTACACAAGTGTCTTTAACATTAGATATAGTGCGGGTTTAGGGTTACTGTACATTAGTGTATTTAACATTAGATATAGTGCGGGTTTAGGGTTACTGTACATTAGTGTATTTAACATTAGATAAAGTGCGGGTTTAGGGTTACTGTACATTAGTGTATTTAACATTAGATAAAGTGCGGGTTTAGGGTTACTGTACACAAGTGTCTTTAACATTAGATATAGTGCGGGTTTAGGGTTATTGTCCATTAGTGTATTTAACATTATGTAAAATATGAATTTAGAGTTTACTTACATTAAAGTAGATTACAGTCGTTGGAAGGCGAATTTAGGGTTAAAATGTAAAGTGCAGGTTTTACTATACAGATTTTGCGAATTAGATTTTTTTAGCAAAAAAATGTTTGACACTGTCGTCATGGAACTGACATAGCTTCAACCCCAAGACTTTTATTCCCATGACGAAAACCCCAAAAGAAACAGACAATAGAGATGTGCATTCGTTTCGGAAAAATTCAGGATTTGGAACGAAATTTGATAACTCGTATTTGGAAGTACTTCCGAATAACGAACCAATACGATACGAATTTGAAATGAAACAAACCTATATATAACGAATTTATTTCATTTTACACTGTGTCATCATCATAAAAGAAACAAACATTTGAATAATTGATATCAACTATCGAATTGATCTTAACTTACAATACAATTCATAGTCAGCAAAGGAATTTATGAAACAAATTAATTTTGTTTCACGGTTTAATCTGACTCAAATATTAAATCTGTGACACAGCTTAAAATTTAACCCTAGCTTTTCTTTTAACAGCAAAATTTGATTAATAGGGGTTTATCTAGTTATCCATAATTCAAAGTTATATAAACTATCGAATTGATATGAAAATCGAATAAAAATTTCAAGTTTATCCGAAACTAAACAAAATACGAAACAAAATTAGTTACGAAATTCCAAAAACTAAATGATTTAAAAACGTAACGAAACAAAACTAAACTAAACAAATTTTTCAGCCATGCACATCCCTAACATACAATTGCCTTGGGAAAGACTGTATGCGCATTTATATTGTG
This sequence comes from Leptobrachium leishanense, assembly GCA_009667805.1. Lineage (NCBI taxonomy): Eukaryota > Metazoa > Chordata > Amphibia > Anura > Megophryidae > Leptobrachium > Leptobrachium leishanense. The sequence goes on from CM019065.1 coordinate 7,509,153, forward strand.
TGGTGTTTAATGTACTGTAAAATGCTTGGTTTTAGTATAAGTTTACTTTTATTACTGTATGTGTCATGGGATGGCGAGGGTGCGAGCCCAGGATGTGGTGATATATTGGAGGAAGCCAGGATATGGTGCACAAACAGTCCTGTTCATTGCTGATATATACAAACACAGCAGGAATAATGAGCAGGCAATGCAGGAAAACAGGACTGGCTGAATACTGTGGCTGGATCCTTAATACAAGACACAGGGAAATTACAGAATACTGATACAAGAGGGAAACACTTACACAAGACACCAGACAGATGGGACAGTGGGCACTGGAGGTAGGTCTGTAGGCACGGCTGAGGTCTTGGCACCGAAGGGGATCTTGGCACCACAGGGGTCTTGGCACCACAGGAGTCTTTGCACCGCAGGGGATCTGGCACCGAAGGGGATCTTGGCACCGCAGGAGGTTTGGCCCCGTAGGCAGTTTTGGCAAAGTCTATGGTAAACAACGGTTTCCAGAGGAGGATCCAGGAGCGTAGTCTGTTTTAAGCCTTGGTCAATGGAAAGGAGATATCAAGCAGGTCAATGGTATGCTGAGGGTCTGGTACACAGGAGACAAATAACAGATGATCGCTTCAGTCAGGTCAGAGGCAAATGAAAACACACAATGAACCAACACTGGAGGGAGGGGTGTGCCCTGCTTAAATGGAAAAGGGTCCTGGAGTGAATGAGGAGCACCTGGTCACTGCCAACAGCAGAGGCCTGAGCCATTGGAATTCTGCTGATTATGGCAGAGCAGTGCCAGTTCTGCCCCTCCTCCTGCGCCGGCGGCGTGAACAGTGACAATGTGAATGTGAACTTGGAGATGTGTTTTGAAGTTGCAGCCTGAGGTTATTTTCAATGCTCTCTTTTGTGTGGAATGTTTGAGTAATGTGTGATTATGGAAGACAGCTTTTCTCTTTGTCAACTGTTATCTGTTTGAGGATTTATGAATCTGGGGCAGTGTTTGACTGACAAAGCAAATCTGATCTATTGGAACAATAGATTATGCAAATGGTGTGTGATAACTGAATGCTAAGGAATGTTTACTGTAAATGTCTAAATCTAACTGACCTGATGTAATCAGAGTTCCAGTAAGTCAATGTTTGCGGTTTGGTATGTAAATTAGACCACATAAATATGGTTTTCTCAGTAAAGCAGTTCTTGGTTGATACATTCACCTTGTCTGGTGTGTTATTCCTCTGCACTATTCCACTCCACTCACCATCAGAAGGTACTGAGCGGCCATCTGAAAGACTGACCTAACATTGGGGCTACAGGAGATCAGGAGATGGAAAGCCTGCAGATCCTTGTATCTTCGGCCCAGCACTGGCACAGATCCCTGCCAGTCAGCCCAGGTCTCCCAGCAGGCATAAGCAAGTGGGTCAAGCTGCTCGAGGCGCTGAGGACCGCGTTCCCAGTAGCCAGGCTGACCGCAACGAGGGGGTGTCTGGAGAGCCAGGACAGGCGAAAGAGAGCGGTTTCCGTCACAACTATATTTTTTTAATATATATTTGTAAATCTCGAGGAAGCACTTGAGAAATTGAAAAAATAACTTTATAAACATTAATATTGCACAAACACCGATGCTTCAACCATCAAGGAGTGTTTAGTATGGTGATCATGTCCACTGGCTGGTTAAAAAGCTGGGGCGCTATTATACTCCTCACCAGTGCTTTTTTTTCTGGAAAAATAGGTGGGGGTACTCCCCTGAGTGGATAATCCCCTAGCATTTGTCAGCTCCACAGCAATGAAACTCAGTTTTGCTGAGTATGTATGAACTCAACAGCAATAAAACTCACAGTAATGCGCAGTGTGTATGAGCTCCACAGCAATAAAACTCACTACCGCCTTACAGTGCCAGCTCCTCTGATCACACCGCTTGCCTGACAATCCGCAGCTCTGGCAGATGTGTGTAAACATGCTGCACCCCCTCCCCTTGCTGTTCAAAGTTTCAGCGGCTGCAGAGAGAGGGGGGAGCAGCCCTCCCTTGTCACTTACTGGGGGAGGGGGGTTATCAGTCCCTACATACACTCCTGACAAACGGAAGCGTTCAGGAGCAACATGAGCTGCTGAGCGCTTCCGATTCTCTGCCTGCCACTGAAGGAGGAGGGAGGAGCATCATGCTCTTTCCTGTTAGTTCTGGCTGGTGGAGAGGTGCCGGTACTGAGTGGTGAGGTGCCGGTACTGCGTACCCACGAGTACCCCCTGAAAAAAAGCCCTGCTCCTCACACTAAAATGGGGACGCTAGGGAGACTAACCTGCAGATAATGTGTGCCTGCAGATTTCTCCTTTGCATCCCTTTTTTGAGTGATATTACGATGCAGCTCTAAGCCCCAGGAAGCACGCGGCATTGCTAAGCGCCGCCACGGGCATCCCCTCCATGGAGTACATAGGACTCCATTGAGGCAGATACTGGCAGTCGCTTAACCTGCCAGATCTCGCCTTGCAGGACTCTCCCTGCTCCCGGCGGCCAGAGGAGGTGGTTGGAGCCGCGGTCCTCGCCTTGAGATGGAAGTTGAGTATCTGAGTCATTTGGGGGTATTTAATGCTGATGCTGACGGATTCTGCAGCAGCGGAATTCATTAGCATCAGGTCCAGGCTGTGGTTAACTTTTGTGTAACCGCAGCTGGACGGTAATTAGCGTTAGTATATTGTAAACCTAATGCTGATTAACACTTTGCGCTCCCCATGTTAAGTATAGGGAGCTCAAAGTACAGTAACGTCATGCTGAAAAACGCAAGATCCCAATCGCTAACGTTTTTTTAACCTGTTAGCGTTTGGATTGTAATATGTTGTGTCCGCGCTAGGGCCACCAGGACTAACGTTAACGCTCACACAGGTAAACAATAACGTTAGTGCGAAGAATGTCATAGTGCCCCTGGTGTTTGTAAAATATTGATTTTTATTAAAAAAAAACTTTTTACTTTACCTACAAGTTCCCAAGTATGTCTTCTTCATCTGCCTGTGTTGATTCTACCACACGGGACTCAGCACTGAGCATTTTTTCTCCAAAATTTGTTTTAGATTTATTTTTATATATAAATTCGTAGGCGTTAAGGTCACTGCAGGTTTTGGAAAGGGAATAATCCACAAAACATTTTTTTTTTCCATTGTGATCTAATGCTCTCATAATTAAACATTACTTAAAAATTTACCACAAAGCTTTGGTTTATCCTCTCCACGTCACTTTTTCTCCATAAAACTGAGAAAGGCTGGCAGGGGGGAGTAAGAGCTATCTGATGGGAGTATAAAAAGGGGATCACTTTCTGTCCATCGATTTTAGAAATAAATTGATTCAAAGATCACTCACAGGAAGCCTGGATTAAAGAATCCGTATCAGAAAAAAGAAACAACACTGGACGGGTTCATAATTTATTCCGGCTGTGTTGCGAAAAACAGGATTTTGTGGTCATTTTATTCCCGTAACAAACCCACAGAGAATACAGGGAGTTTTCCTAAGCGCAAGAGATAATCACCATGAAGTGTTTTAATTATAAACAAACATAATTAACATACATTTCATGTATTTATAAATTCAGCTATCATTCATATATATATATATATATTAACCCCTTAGTGATTGGGCACGTTGTTACAAAAAAAATTAAGGTTTTATTGTACCTCCAGCCAGGTCATCATTGCAGCATGTTCCGCTCCGTGTCTTTGTTTTTTAATCCCAAAGCAGATTTTGTTTCTGGGGGAGCATAAATAAAGGCCCACCAGTCTACCTCATGACTGACAAGCAGCATGATCAAGTTATGGTTCGCTACACAGCAGCTTCATTTTTTGGATAGGACTCACCCTCATTAGAGGTGCCTTGATGTTCGGCGGGTGAGCTTACACTCTTAATGGACATTAATAGAAACTAAAGCCTCTAATTGTGCTTTGTTTCACACGGTATAATGGGAATAAGCGTAGATGACATTTTTTTCCTTGTTATGTTTTACACATATTGCTGGGCTGCATGAATTTGGTGGTTGCAGCCGCCCCATCGGGGAATAGGCGTGACCCCACCCCTCCTGCACTATGTTGGTTTTTACAAAAGTCTGTCTGGAAGTGCCAGCTGCTGATTTTACGTTTCTGCACTGTTTGTATTCAGGTCAAATTTTCCTCTTGCTCATTATTGCAACCCACACATATTACAAACTGTTTTTCCCACCATTAACCCCTTCGCTGCTGAGCCATTTCACCCCTGTGTGCTGAGCTAATTTTTACCGCTTTTGCTCATCATGTTTAAACGAGATTTGAAGTCACATTTTATTATATGACCCAGACATATTATATATCGTTCTTTCCGTCAGACTCGGCAGATTCATTGCGCCATGCACAATGACGTCAGGTGACGAGGGGGGACCCGGAGGTGGAGCTGCCATCCAAGATGGTGGCCCACACCAGAACTGGGCCGTGATCCCACGCCAGATCATGCACCAGCACCTCGGGGGTTAAAGTCAGGCACCACTTAAAAGGGGAGACTCCCCCCTTTAAGCAGTGCCTGGCTTTTCCCTCTAGCTCTTCCTGATCGGGAGGGAGAGGGATCCAAAAGTATCCCTCCCTCCTTCCAGGTGATCTCCCGGTTTGCGTTGGGAGGGCCCATAAAAGCGGCATCTGACTTCTTTGAAGTCAGAATGCCACGGGACCCTGGAGAAGAGAGGTAAGTATCTCTCTGGGCTCCCACGGAGCAGATCACGTGTGGGGAACGTCCTCCGCATACAGCAGGAGTCTATGAGGACGTTCCCCGCATGTCAACTGCAGTGAAGGGGTTAAATGGACTTTCTAAAGATTTCCATCATATCGTATAATTTACAATACAAAAAAAATGACATATGATGAAAAAATGAAAAAAAATACAACTGACAATAAAGACCCCAGCTAGATAGTTTTGAAATTTTGTCCTGAGATTAGAAATACCCAATTTTTACATGTTTTTTCTTTTTAACCCCTTCACTACTGAGCCATTTCACCTCGCTGTGCGCTGAGCTCATTTTGACCATTTATGCTCATCATGTTTAAATGCCAACTTCAGTCCTATTTTATTAAACCCCCAACAATTTAAAAAAAAAATATTTAGATATATATTATTTTTTTTTAAATTTTGTTTTACACCAAACCTAGTCATGTTTAGTATCATTGGAAAGGCCATGACCAGACCTTTCCAATGATATTAAACATGACCCTCTAGCTCGGAAGATAGGGGGATCCTTTAGATCAACATATCTCCACTTGGCAGCTAGGGGGTTAACTGGCCCACTGAGGTACTCACACATATGGTGAGGTAGTCAGTGGGTGGGTGGTGACCCGGAGGCTTGGTTGACATCCAAGATGGCTAAATGTTTGGGATACTTTTAGCTTTAAGGTTATAGTTAGGGTATGTTTTAGGGCTAGGGCTTCTTAAAAGGTTAGGGTTAGGTTTCCATCAAGGGTTAGGATTAACCAAAATATCACCAAGTCCCAACTAGTGGACATAAATATGGATTATTAAAATAATCCATAATTAGGTCCCCTAGTTAGGACTTTGTGATATTTTGGTGTGTTCTTGAGGGACGATACCCCCCCCCCGGTGTATGGATTGTTGTAACTGGGCTCCTGTTTTGGTGTCCTGTAAGACTACTAAGGGTTAGGATTATTGAAAAAAGGGGATGGTAAGCGTCCACTGTATGTACCACCACCAAAAACTCTGAAGCTAGACCAGATGTTTAGTGGTTTCCCCTAAACCAAGGACATAATGAATGTATACGTATCTGGTCAGCGCGACCTGAATCGCTTTCAGGGCCTAGGTGGTTCTCTCACATATCGTAATCCATATGGACATATACAAGGAAGCAAAAAAACATATAATAGTGTAGCAGATCACAATAAAATATGCAGATCTTACGTAACATATAATTGCTCCACTCACAAACATAGAGCCCTATCACTGGCTCTGAGTGGGTCACTTCATCGAGGTACACTCCAGAACACTTCTGAAGTAGTCCACGCCTTATTGAGATGATGTCTCGCCGTAACCGTGGACATATAGGAAAGGCAAAGGAAGGAAAATCTCCTTGTGTATATCTGGTATATACAATATATATATAAGCAGTAATGAGACAAATTTAAACTCACTCTTGGTGGAGCCTATAGCATACTTTTGCTGGTAAGACTCCATCACCCAGTATCCACAGCCACCCACATCTCAACTGATCCCCTGCATACTTTTGCTGGTAGGACCCCCATCACCCAGTATTTGCAGGCACCCACATTGTAACGTTACCTTGGTCTCTTTATATTTATTTATTTTTGTCTCCTTTCTCCACCATTTGCTTTGCTAATTAGCATGTGAATCTCCTGCCCTATTGACACAGCCCATCCAGCATCAGGTGTTTACCTTTTAACTGCCTGAATGCAATCAGTCTGCCCTATATAACAGCTAAGAGTGGCTCCATTGACCTCCCCAAGTGGCATCCTAAGTGGACGCTTAGAGTTGATTTCCTGGAGTTGCGGGACTGGAGGAAGGAACTGCAAGGCCCACTTTTTACTCTGGGTAAACGCACGTCTATATTATGCTTTCTCTCACGCTTCTGCTCTTTACTTCTACCTTTCTCCTTAAATGGAACTCCTGCCCCTCTACCACCGACCCCTACACTATCTGCATCTCTCCCTCCCTCCTCTCGTCCCACATGATGGCCTCGCATGAGCTCCTTTGTTTCCCCAGAACATGGTCTCCCTCTAACTCTCGTGCTGCCAATCACTCCCACTCCCACAAATCCCATTCCCACCTTCTCTTTCTCACCCTCCTGCTGTTACTCTATTCAGGTGACATATCCCCTAACCCATGCCCCACAACACATCCAATACTTCCCTCTCATCCTATCTCCATCACACATATATCACCTCCCTGCAAGCCCAGCAACCTCATTCCCATAAACCCTCAGCGCCTGTCCTCTTTCTCCTGTGCCCTCTGGAATGCTCGCTCTGTGTGCAACAAACTCACAGCAATCCATGACCTCTTCCTTTCAAACTCCTTCAACCTCCTAGCTTTAACTGAAACCTGGCTAACTCCCTCTGACACGGCCTCCGTTGCTGCTCTCTCACATGGCGGTCTACACTTGAGCCATACCCCCAGACCGGGTGAGAGAAATGGTGGCGGGGTCGGAATCCTGCTCTCTCCCACCTGCACCTACCAGCATCTCCCTCCACCCCAGCCCTCTCCTTCTCCTCCTTCAAGACACACTGCATCCACCTGTTCTCTCCTCTGGCCCTCTGGGTGGCAGTCATCTACCGCCCACCGGGACCAACCTCCCAGTTCTTTGACCACTTTGCTACCTGGCTTTCTCACTTCCTGTCTTCTAATCTTCCATGCCTAATTCTCGGGGACTTCAACATTCCCATTGATGATCCTTACGCCCCTGCTGCCTCCAAACTTCTTTCACTCACATCCTCCCTTGGACTCACACAATCCTCCCGCCTCCCTACCCACCGCGATGGTCACGCTATTGACCTTGTCTTTTCCAACCTCTGCTCCATTTCTGAGTTCACCTGTCGCCCTTTCCCCATCTCTGGCCACCACCTTCTCTCTTTCAACCTATCTGGACTTCCTAAACACCCTGCTCCCCCACCCCGCACACACACTCGCAGAAATATACATGCTGTGGACACCCATCAATTCTCCAACCTACTTCACCACCTCCCTCACACCTCATCCTTCACCTGCCCTGACGCTGCCACTAATCACTACAACACTACTCTTATCTCTGCCCTAGACACTCTTGCTCCTCTTCGACTACTTCCTCAGTAAAACTCTAACTATCAGAAGCAACATCCCAACACAAGATAGTTATCTGCCACCTCCACTCCCACAGGTCCCCTCTGCCACCCTCTGCCGCTTCCTCCCAGCCACTGAGGAGGAAGTCAATTCCTTATTGTCCTCCTCACATCTCACCACGTGCCCGCTCGACCCCATTCCCTCACATCTAATTCCTCCCCTCTCCTCCTCCCTCACCCCTGCTCTCACACACATCTTCAACCTATCTCTCTCCACTGGCTCCTTTCCATCCGCCTTCAAACACGCGCTAGTTACCCCTTTACTAAAGAAACTATCCCTCGATCCCAACTCTCCATCCAACTACCGCCCTGTATCCCTGCTTCCCTTTACCTCTAAGCTCTTAGAAAAACTAGTCTTCGGGGGGCGTGGTTAGCCGGCAACACGAGAAGCCGCATGATCTGAGAGCTCTGTGTGCGGCGCTCGGTTTTCTCACTCCAGCGGCTATTACAAGGGGCACCCCAACATCAACTAACCTCCCTCGGGGTCCTAACACCCTCCTGAAGCAGGATGGCCCCTCCAAAGGCCCAGCGGCAGCTCAAAGGGACCTGTACCAGCCGATCTGAAAAAGGCCGCAAAATCCAAGATGGTGGCTCCCCGATCTCGGGCTCCTCTCTCTCTGGCCTGGACTTGGAGGAACAGGATGCGGATCTCCTCTCTAACACGTCCCCAGCATCTGAGAGGGCAATGCATGATATGCTCCAGGGACTTCGCGCTACCCTCCAGGCTGACTTCAAAGAGGCGCTGCAGGAGCTGCGCCGTGATATTCAGGATCTAGGTGAGTGGACTGACAACCTTGAGACCAAATCTGACGATATTTGTCTGGCTCATAATGACCTTGTGGACAGACACCAGAATTTGCAAATAGCTATTGATGCGCTGGCTACCAAAGTTGCTGACTTAGAGGACCGCTCACGCAGAAACAACATGCGGATCCGTGGTGTCTCGGAGGCGGTGGTCCTGGCTGATCTTCCGGCATATCTCATGGAGGTTTTCCAAATTCTACTCCCATCAGCCTCCCTCCAGGACTTACTCCTAGACCGCGCTCATCAACTGCCCAAAGCGAAACATCTTTCCCCGGACGTTCCCCGAGATGTTATTGTCCGAGTTCACTTTTATCATATTAAGGAGTCCTTAATGTCTGCGGCTAGAAAAGGCCCAACTTTGCCTGCTCCGTATGCTATCTTGCTATTGTTTGCAGATCTATCAGCGACGATCCTAGCGAAGAGGCGTGAATTCCTCTCCTTGACGAAGCTCCTGAGGAACCATGAGGTGGCTTACAGGTGGGGTTTCCCGACCAAATTGCTTATATGGAGAGAAGGGAGGCTACATGCTATCACCAACATCCCGTCGGGCATGCAACTCCTGCAGGAATGGGGGTTTGTGAAGGAGTACACCCCTCCTCGCGTGGTAACGACATCTTCACTTAAAGTTTCGCCAGAGTGGCACCGCGTCAAGCCAAAATGAACGGCGGCCCGGTGTCTGGGCCTATATCGATATCGTTCTCCTCTGCCCAGCTGATCCCGGCTGATTTCAGCTTCTTCTTTGATGTTGGGAAGACCCACTACTTAACAGAGACTTAAGAGAGAACCGAGCTCCCTCACCCCCTGTTGGTGGCTCATACTTGACACGATCTTATTGATCTGGATATTTTTCTTCCCTGGTACGCCAGGGATACCCCCCTGTGGATGTTTACTTCCCTGAGTTTCTACCTCGCATTTTTCACCACGACGAGTTACACCTCTTCACACTGCGGGCTCGCAGTGTTTTTTTTGTTACTGTATTTTTCTAATTTTTTATTTTTTTTTCCTTCTTTCGTCCTCTTTTTTTTCCTTTTTTCTTATTTTGGTTCGTCCGGTCCATTATTCCCTCCAGTTCTCCTGTTGTACGGGTCCCTTGGAGGACGTAAACTTCTTCCTAATGGGGCATTGTGGGGTTGGGAAGGGACGGAAATGCTCACCAACTGATGTTTCCCAATGTATGTCATCTTTAAAATTGATTGATGGGTTCCCCTGAACTGAAATTTTTCTCCTTAAATGTTAGAGGTTTGAATGTTCCTTTTAAAAGACACTGCCTTTTCCGTGATTTGCATAAATATAAACCTGCGATAGTGTGCTTACAGGAGACACATTTTCGGTCTCACTATGCCCCCCCGTCTTCGGTCTCAAATGTACCCTGAAGCCTATCACTCTATGTCTCCAACCAAATCAAGAGGAGTCTCCATCCTCTTCCATAGAGATTGGTTGTTTCAGGTTGCATCTCAACACCAGGACAAGGAGGGGAGAATGTTGATATTGACTGGCTCTTTAAATGATGTTCCGGTGACTATTGTTAATTTGTATTTCCCGAATGTTAACCAGTTGCAGTTCCTCAGGAAAGCCCAAAAAAATTCAGTCTCTTATCCAAGGCGCGGTGTACATCTGTGGCGACTTTAATATGACTCCCTGCCCCATGGTTGATTGCCAGTCCTCTGGAGGTCACCTCCCCTCTCAAAAAGCGAAGTCTCTTGGCTGACGCTTCACTGAATTCCTGCAATCTGTTGACCTGTATGATGTCTGGCGCATCTCCCACCCCCAGACTAGAGATTACACTTTTTATTCCCAGGTGCGCTCCTCCTATAGCAGAATTGATTTATGCCTTATACACCGGACCATGGTCCACCATCTCTTAGATGCTCAAATAGGACCCATGACATGGTCTGACCATGCTCCTTTGATTCTTTCCTTCCGTGCTCATTTTCCGGCTCGAGGTATGGGCTCGTGGCGTTTAAATGATTCATTAATTGTGGACCCGGCTGGGAGGGATGGGGCCGCATTGGTTCTTGAGGACTACTTCAGATTGAACACTTCGGAGGAGGTGGCGATCTCCTCAGTGTGGTCAGCTCACAAAGCGGTTATCAGGGGTCATTTCATTAAACAGGGGGCTTATAGAAAGAAACAGTATACTCTTAAAACATCAACTCTCTTACAACAAATCTCCTCCTTAGAATCCCAAAATAAGAATAAGCCGACCCCATCGATTGCATCTCAATTGCTTTCCTTGCGGAGAGAGTTGGAGCACTTAAACCTACAGGCTATGGAACGATCCCTACGCAAACTAAATTACACTTCCTATACTCAGGGTAACAAGGCGGGAAAGTTACTGGCCTCTAAACTCAGGGCAAAACGCGTTCAAACTAAAATCACCCATATTGAAATCTTAGGGGGACAAATAGTGCGTAATCCAGCGCTGATTGTCTCGGAATTTGCCAACTATTATAGCTCCCTTTACAATCTCAAACTTGACTCGGCCATTTCACCGCCCTGCTCAGCAGAGATTTCCACCTTCTTAGCAGAAGCGCATTTGCCGACATTACTGCCCCATCAGCAAGCTGACTTGCTGGCCCCTTTCTCTGAGGATCACGTCTACAAAGCGATCCGAGCTCTCCTGAAAGGTAAAGCACCAGGCCCTGATGGCTTATCTAATCTGTATTATCAAAACTTCGCCTCCCTCCTGGTCCCTACTCTGACAGCCTTATTTAATAACATTAAAACCACTGGCCAAGTTCCCCCAGAGATGCTCCTGGCCACCGTGGTCACACTCCCTAAACCTGGCAAGCCCCCCACTCATTGCGCGAATTTTCGCCCCATCTCCCTACTAAATGTTGATATTAAAGTTTATGCAAAATTATTGGCCTCGCGCGTCGCGCCCCTGCTCCCTAAATTGATTCACCCGGATCAGACAGGATTTGTACAGGGGAGGCAGACCTGTGATAATACACGTCACTTGTTCAATATAATAGACCTAGCTAATCGTTCTGGGACCCCCGGGCTCCTACTGTCTTTAGATGCAGAAAAAGCGTTTGATCGCATGCACTGGGGCTTCATGCGCCAAACGTTGGAGGCCTTTCAATTTCCCGCCTTGTTTATCCAAAGTGTTATGGCTCTGTATTCCACCCCCTCGGCAAAGGTGTTTAAGCATGGGATTTTCATCCCCTACTTTTCCAATTATGAACGGCACTCGTCAAGGTTGCCCCTTATCCCCGCTAATTTTTGTCTTGGTATTGGAACCGTTGGCATCTCATATTAGATTGAACACATTTATATCAGGTCTGCCTACATCGGCAGGCGAACAGAAACTCGCTCTATTCGCAGATGATATTCTCCTATACTTATCCACCCCAGAAACCTCCCTCCCCCTCTTTTTAATTTACTTGAGAAATATGGTCGGCTATCCTACTATAAAAATAATGTTGGTAAGACTCAGGCCCTCCCTTTGCATATTCCTGGTCCCTCACTGGTTGATCTTAAAACTCAATACTCGTTTGACTGGCATTCGGAATCTATTAAATATTTAGGTATTTTCCTAACGAAAAATAGGAGCTCCATCATTAAGCATAATTATCTCCCTCTCCTGCAATCTATTGAAAAACAACTGCAATCATGGCACTCAGTGGATCTGTCCTGGCTGGGCCGCATGGCCTCCTTAAAAATGTCAATCCTCCCGCAAATCCTTTACTATTTTCGCAATGTTCCGATCTTTCTCCCAGCACATATCCTCCTACGTCTGCAGAAAATGCTATTTGCCCACATCTGGAAACACAAGCCCCCTAGAGTTTCGGCTACTACAATTACAACTCCGAGAGAGATGGGCGGCTTTGGCTTCCCTGACTTGTTGAGATATTATAGAGCTTCCCTATTAGCCCAATTATTAGCTGCGCTGCACTCCTCAGAACCTCCTTTATGGCTGTGCCTGGAAAATGTCATTATCGCTCCTAATTCTATTCATGACTTTATGTGGTATGACCCTCTCCCTAGAAGTAAACTGGAAGGGATACTTCCCTCCTCTTATCTCTCGGTCCTGACCTGGCGCCACTGGGGTAGACAGCTATTAAAACCGTTTCGGCTGCTCAGTTTTACACCTTTTAGTTTTTTAAGTAGATTGTCCCCTGACCTAAACCTTGCCTCCTGGACGCTTCAGGGAGTGACCCTTGTCCAAAACCTTCTCGCTCCAACCTCTATTAAACTGTTCCCAGACTTAGTACAAGAATTTGGTATTCCCCTAAACGAACTCTTTACCTACCTTCGTATTAAACCTATATTGTTAACGCACAGGGTCGGGACGATACCAGACAAAGATATGACAGCTTTCCACAGGCTATGCTTGGGTAAAAAAAACTTACTGAAACCATTGTCTACATGGAACAGTCTTCCAGTAGAAGTGGTAGAGGCCAAAACAGTAATTGAATTTAAGCAGGCATGGGATAGGCATAAGGCTATCCTAAACAAAAGATAAATCCAGGTCAAGTATCCATGTAATTGGGCAGACTAGATGGGCCGAAAGGTTCTTATCTGCCGACATTTTTCTATGTTTCTATGTTTCTATGTTACCGATGCTTAGTGTCACCTAATAAGGAACATAAACTGCCATATATGTTGAGATGGGAAAAGGACCTAAATTTATCATTCTCGCGAGAGGACTGGTTTTATGCCACGTCATCGGTGTATCGCCTATCTAAAAGCACTGGCATGAGAGAAGCACATCTTAAATTATTATTCCGCTGGTACCTTACCCCTGCTCGACTGCACCATATCTCCAAGGGCACCAACATATGCTGGCGTTGTTCAACAGAAAAGGGTTCTTTGCTACATGTTTTTTGGTCTTGCCCGAAAATTGGCCCTTACTGGGCCGATATCCATGGCCTGGCCAAACTCTGCACCTCGTTGGATATTCCTCTCCAGCCCGAAACTTACCTGTTACACTTCATCCCCATTACCATTCAAATACCACCCAGAGGGTTGATATCGGCAATATTCGGGGTTGCCAAATTAGTGTTGGCTAGTTACTGGAACTCGGCCTCCACCCCCTCACTCTCAGAAGTCCTGACCCGTTTAGATAGTATCTGTAAATATGAGGAAGGAATTGCACTTCGGCCCATAACACCCTTCCACAGTACCAGGCTACCTGGGAAGGTTGGATATCTTATAGATCCTCCAAGGGATCCTCTTAAAATTCCTCTTAAAATTCCTCTTAAAATCCCTCTTAAAATTACTTTCAACCTGTCAAACCGCATTTTTCATTCTTTGTTTTCCCTTTTCTTTTTCTTTTTCCCTTTCTCCTTCGTCTATGTTTATTCAACTACTGTATTAACCACTGTATTTGTTCCTTATTATTATTATTATTATTCTTTATTTATAAAGCGCCAGCATATTCCTTATTGTTTATTATAGAATGTAAAATGTTCGTAAAATGTTGACAACAACCTACCTGCACATATGTGACTTATATCGCTGACAGGCCCTGCGCGGCCTCTATTGTCCTTTCATATTTTTGTATTTCAAATTTCTGATGGTACTCAATAAAAATCTTTATATTGGAAAAAAAGAAAAACTAGTCTTCAACCACCTCTCCCTCTTCCTGTCCTCTAATTCCCTACTTGACCCCCTGCAATCTGGCTTCCGTCCCCTACACTCAACTGAAACTGCCCTCACCAAAGTCACCAACGACCTCCTAACTGCTAAAAAACATGGCCACTATTCTATTCTCATCTTGCTTGACCTCTCGGCTGCTTTTGACACTGTTGACCACCCCCTCCTTCTACAGACCCTCAACTCTCTGGGTCTCGGTGACACTGCACTTGCTTGGGTTGACTCCTATTTATCCAACAGGTCCTTCTGTGTGTCCTTTGCTGGTAACTCCTCCTCTTCATTGCCTCTATCTGTTGGTGTACCTCAAGGCTCTGTCCTTGGTCCTCTGCTCTTTTCCATCTACACCTCCTCCCTGGGCAAAATCATCAACAGCTTTGGCTTTAATTACCACCTCTACGCTGATGACACTCAGATCTACCTCTCTACCCCTGATCTCTCTCCCTCTGTCCTTTCAAAAGTCAGTGACTGTTTATCTGGCATCTCCTCCTGGATGGCCTCCCACCACCTAAAGATCAACATGTCAAAGACTGAACTCCTACTTATTCCTCCCTCCAATGCCTCCCCACCTCCTGACTTCTCTATCACGGTGGAGGGTATCACCATCTCCCATCAAACCAAGTTCGCTGTCTTGGAGTTACACTTGACTCTGCTCTTTCCTTCATCCCCCACATCAAGTCTCTTTCCTCCTCCTGCCGATACCAACTGCGTAATATTTCCAGAATTCGGCCATTTCTTACCGCTGTCACCACAAAACAACTCATACACGCCCTGGTAATCTCCCGACTCGACTATTGCAATAATCTCTTATCTGGCCTCCCTCTGTCCCGCTTCTCCCCCCTACAATCCATCCTGAACGCCTCCGCCAGGCTAATTCACCTCACCCGCCGCTCTGTCTCTGCCGCTCCCCTCTGCGAGTCCCTTCACTGGCTCCCCATCCACTGCAGAATTAAGTTCAATATCCTTATCCTTACCTACAAAACCCTCACTAACTCAGCTCCCACTACCTGTCCTCACTAATCACCAAATACACCCCAGCCCGCTCCCTAAGGTCAAACAGTGACCTACGCCTAGCTTCTCCCCGCATCACCTCTTCCCATGATAGACTGCAGGATTTCTCACGCGCAGCCCCCACTCTCTGGAACGCTCTCCCTCGTACTGTCAGACTTTCCCCTAACTTCTCTTCCTTCAAACGCTGCCTTAAAACGTTCCTATTTAGGGAAGCCTACCACCCAACTCACTGACGCAATCATCAATCACTCTCACCTTACAGTCCTCTCCTCCTGTTTCCAACCCCAACCCTCCTAGATTGTGAGTTCCTACGGGAATAGGGCCCTCATCTCCTCCTGTACTGTTTGTCAAATGTTGTTCAATGTATTGTAACCCTGTCTATACTGTGCCTATTGTACAGCGCTGCGGAATATGCTGGCGCTTTATAAATAAAGAATAATAATAATAATAATTAAAGCTCAAGGTGAAGCGCCCATGGATATGTAAAGTGGTCAAATCCAAAAAAAACACGAGCGCCCATGGATATGTAAAGTGGTCAAATCCAAAAAAAACACGACGACAGCAGGGACTCAAACTTAAAAAGGATTTATTCTAAAATATAATTAAAAACAAATCAGCTTTGATAGATATGCAGAATGCGTTTCGCCGCGAGGAACGGCTTCATCAGCTGGCTTATATGTTTTAAATATTGTGAAACCATTTATAGGTGCCACAATTAAGATTAAATGTCCCCACATGTCGTTCAGAGCTATTGTTTGAGTACGTTACTCGTGTTCGCGGGCGCCGCTATCTTGCGCAAGTGCACTGGTGATCTTCGATAGTAGTGTGATCACGATAGTAGTGTGACGCACTTCCGGTCTTTCGTTGTCTCCACGCTTCCGGCATTACGCGTCCACTGATGTTCAATGTTAACACCTGTCCAAATACGACCATAGTGCATGTATGCAATATAGTATACTATAGAAAGAATGTATATATTATAATACAGTATGTCGCTGGGATAATGGGCTCTCCTCTATTTCCTTGTCATATACCATCAAAGCATTACATATTAATAATCTCAACGGATACACAAAAATATATATATATATATATATACTGTATATACATAATCTAAATCCTCACTAACTAGTTATATATTGATAAAAAAAAATAAAAAAGTGATTGTGATAAATGTATTAAAATAACTGTTAGGTGGTTAAGGTCAGGATTCGTTTAAGGCTGGGGTCAGACTAGCGCATTTTTAACGTGCGTTTAGGCGCACTTAATCACGGCCGCACTAGCAGCAAATGACGGGCAATGACGGCCAATATACGAAGTACATTCGCACGAAAGTCCGGCCGTGCAACGCAAGTGGAAAATGAACGCATTTTTTTGAGAACGCAGAACCGCTAGTACGGACGTACAAAGTGCGCTGCGGCGGCATGTGTGCGTTATTAGGAGACGTCAGACGCTGCTAATGTCCGGCAAACATAATGTCCAGACACAAAAAGTGTTTTATTGACGATCCGTACAAAAGCACACATGAAAATGCGCATCGTTTGACCATTTTTGCACATTCCGTGAAAAAATACGTTAATGCGCTCGAACGCACTTTTTGACGGTCACTGCGAATAATGCGTTCGTTTGACCCTAGCCTTAGAGTTAAGGTCAATGATAGAGTCATAATGTCTTTAGGGTTATCATAGCGACTCATTGAAATTTATTGTAAGGAAATATCCATCAGTCTCAATCCATTCAGACTTTTTCAATCGGTCAACAAGCTATAGAAGAAGCCAGAATTTAAGTTAAGCTGCTGCATCGCTGTGTTTCATTAGTGCTGATACAAGCAATGGAAAACAAATGGTCCCACTAAGCGGGGAGGGGTGATACTGTGTAACCCAGCAAGGAAGGGCCACAAGACAGTGATCCACCTAGAGCGTAACCCTCCACCTTGATTTATTCATAATAATACGTGTGTGTGTTTATAAAGGGGTGCATTGGCTGCATGTGCTGTCCGTGGGGCTGCAGGATTTATTAATATGATGTGGGCAGTTGTAGGAGTGACATGGGAGGAGAGCTGGGATACGAGAATATATTTTCTTTATCCCTCATTCACTCTTTCCTTTGCGTTTCTCCCCATCTCTTGCACCCCTTTATGTGTTTCCACAACATGTATCTCCTTAGTTGTTCACACATGTGTATGTGTCTCATTTCCCCCCAGACACCCCATTTCCCTCTTTGTTGCCCCCTTCTATTCATCCTCTCTCTCCTTGCACGTTCCTTCTCTCTCTCTCTGCTGCTCACTTCTCTATTTGTGCTTAATGCTCTATTTATCTACTGCTGTAAATACAGTGAACGCAGTCAACAGCACAAAAATACTAAAAACTCATTCCCCTCTCTGTAAATAATAAAAAGCGCCTCTATACTGATAAAAAGATATGAGTTCATGGAACAGTGATCCAGTGACATCAATACAGTGCATAAAAGAATATTCTATAAAACTCCTCACAATGGTGCTGTGACTGAATGAGTAATACTTATACATCAAATCCTTCTATGTTGACTCCTCAGTCACACAGTGCAATTACCTGAAACAGAAAAAACACAAAAATACAAAACACATCATAGTGTAGCACATTGTGAAATCTGCCAAATTCCACTGGGTCGTTTTAATATGCAGTTGGTCCATTTCTGGGGTGATGTGACTCGCACAATCGGGAAGTTGACCAATTGTGTGATAAGGCGAGCGCGAGCCAGTGGTCAGGCTCGTGAATATGTGAGTGAGGCCAAACTATCCTTATAAACAATTTTGTGGATTTCACTATGTTGGGTTTTATATTTTCGTCCTCTGTCTACCTCTCTTTCTCTCTCTTTAAGTCACTCACATGTCTCTCCTCAATGAATTTATATAGGTTTATAAAGCTGGAATCTTTACTTTGTGCAAGGTTTAGTGGATGGCTGATTGTGCCATGCTGGGAGTTGTGAGAGTGCGCGTTAGACAATTATCATCACATACATTCAGCCTATGTGAGAACAGAATGTAGTGTGTCTAAATGTGCGTCTGGGGACTTGTAAACCTTATATTTACATGTAATTACTTCTTGCAAGACTTTAAATTGTTATGTTTTAGCATTAAAACATTTCATTATTTATATTCTGACTCTTCATTAGTTTCCACAATAGCGCCACCGAGATGAAGGACAAAGGTGAAATGTTACAATGAAAACTCCACAAGATTTATAGACATTTTAATTTCATTTTAAGGTTTTGTAAATAACAGTCACAGCATTCTTTATCTCCTCATTCCTCAAACTATATATAATTGGGTTGAACAATGGGGTTCCCATTGTGTATAGAAGGGATAAAACTTTTTTTAAGTTAAATGATTGTCCTTTGGAAGGAACTAAATAGATAATCGTTATTGTTCCATAATACATCGTCACTACAATCAGGTGAGAGCTGCAGGTGGAGAAGGCTTTCTTCTTCCCATCAGTGGAAGAAATATTAGAAATTGATATGAAAATGGAGATATAGGAAAACAATATGTAGAAAAACGGAAAAAGAACAATAAGTGGACCAATGGTAAATATCGAAATATCAAGTATTTTATGATCTGAACAAGACAGCGCAATAGTAGGTTCAAGATCACAGAAATAATAATCAATGACATGACCACAGAATCTTAAATTACAGAGTAGACACACAAGTAATAACTCTACGAAACACACTATAACCCAACAGGACAGAACCAATAGGAGTTGGAGCTTGAGATCCATTATAGGGATGTAATGGAGAGGTTTGCAGATGGCCAAATATCGATCGTAGGACATCACCGAGAGAAGAAGACACTCTGTTCCTGCTGAAAAAGTATAGAAATAGAATTGTGTGAAACATCCTTTAAGGGTTATCATGGATCTTTCATGTATTATATCATGGAGGAGGTTAGGAGTTATAGTTGTGGTGAGCAGAATGTCAGACAGGGATAACTGAGTGAGGAAGAAATACATGGGGGATTTCAGGCTGGGAACTACGGCCACCAAGACGATAATAAGCAGGTTTCCACATAGTGTCAGTATGTAGATTGTGATAATGAAAAGAAACAACACTGGACGAATGATCGGAAGGTCCTGTAATCCCATGAGTTTGAATTCTGTGACTTCTGTCTGGTTCATTTCAAACATTCCCTGTGAAAATATAAGAAAACGTTCAGTGTTAATTTGGACGATTAATCATTTCCATCAAAGTCTTTGCCATGTGGGGGCTCTATTACATTGTTAGCACCATATTTCGGGGCAAGCACTAATTCAGCAACCTGCCCCGTAATGGAGCTCTACCCTCCATGGTACTCGTGGTAGCAATTCCGTACCGACGCAAGTATCCCCTCCTGGAGAACATAGGACTCCATGGAGAGTTCTGCTGCCGGGGCCAAGAGCCCTACGCCATCTTGCTCTCATGAGATCGAGCAGGGCTGCTATTTGTCCCTAGTCTCACTCTGCTCCCGATGGCCAGAAGTGGCGGGTCGGGCACTGTTCTCGACGTGGGATGAGAGGTGAGTATTGGATTTATTTGGGGGGGGGTGTTAAACTGGTGCTAACTGATTCTGCATTAGCACTAGCACTTTGTAATACCTTACATATCAAAATGCTAATTACTGATTGTCCTCCCAATGTTAAGTATAATAGTCATGATTTTATTAAATATTTCTTAAACCGTTTATTTTTTAATTACAGCAAAATGCCATTTTGTTTATTTTTTAGCATTTTTTTGAAATTTTATGGGTGAAATTTTATGTCAGTGAAATGCCCTGATTTTCAGTGGTTCAGTTTTCCAGGTTTAAATAGGAGAATCCCATAGGTTTCAATGTAAATACTATTCGTGTTTTAATTAAATATATCTTAAACCGTTCATTTTTTTCACTTGAAAATATGATTTATTTATTTATTTATTTAGGATTTTATAGGCATTTTTGGGGAATTTTCCCCAGGACGGACTATGTACGTCAGTGGCCCTACACCTTAAGAGGTTAAAATAAATTTGGAAACCTAAAATTTCACCCAAAAATTCCGAAAAATAAGTAAGTAAAGAGACTTTCATTTTATTGACATTAATTTCACATTCCGAAATAACTAATAAAAAACGAAATAACCCATAAAAACAAAAAACAAAGTGATCCAAATAAGGAATCGATCTGAAGTTACAAATTGATCCGAAATTACGAATCGAACGAACCGTGCCGAAACAAAATCAGTCTGAAATTAACCGAAACGAGAAGAACAGGTCAGAAAAAATTCAGAAACGAAAAAAAAAGCTGTACACATGCCTACTTTTATCTACTCTAATTACATGAACCATGTCGTCCCCCCCCCCAAAAAATGAGAACGTTGTGCCAGCAGTTAGGTATGGTGAAGCAAGCATCATGATTTGGGGCTGCTCTGCTGCTTTGGGGCTTGGACCACTTGCCATCAAAGAAATAATGAATTCCCAAGTTTATCTAGATATTCTACAGGATAATATCCTTTACAGACTTCTGAAAAAAAATATTCATTTTCGAGTTCCTCACTCAGAGCCCAGACATTACTCCACAGAGTTTAAGTGGAATGCCTCAAAGAGCTGCTCAAAGCAGATAATACATCCTAAGAACACGGCCGACCTGAAGCTGTTCTGTAAGAAAGAGTCTCCAAAACCCTCCTGAATGTATCGCAGGTCTAATCTTCTGCTACTGGAAACATCGGGCCAAGGTTCCTGCTACCGAAGGAGGATCAACCAGCTGTTAAATGCAAGTGTTCACTTACTTTCTCCACAGCACTGTGAATTTTGGGTTGGGATGTGTTTATAACTGTTGCTGCATCGTTGGATGACATATTACAACCAATTCATGCAGAAAACTAAATCATTCCAAAGGTTCACATACTATTTCTTGGCACTGTATGATGAGCTGATTGATAAGAATTTATCAGATATAACAAATAACAAGACATAGAACTGATAAAATAACTACAGAAAAAAAGAAAGGTCTATACACAAAGCACCGGCATTGTGTGCAATTTCAGTGTTTTGCATTGTGGGTCATTTTGACGCTTGCATTTTGCCGAAAATATGGTGAATTCACAATTTAGTAAATGGCCACAGTAGGTTATCGGACGAATATGAAATGGCGAATTCCACCGAACCAAAAAAAATAAACAGGAAGTCTCCTATTCGTCTAATCAGAGGTTAAATAATAAAAAAAGGTCCTTAAAAAAACATTTTTAAAATAAAAAAAAAATGTCTTCTAAAAAATACATCAAATACAAAAGTTCTTTTTAAAATAAAAGGGTAAAAAGTTTTTTTCAAAAATGTATATAATGAACTTTATCCCCTTCACTGCGGAAGATGTGTGGGGAATGCCATGGGGATTCCACCCTATATGCGGAGGACCTTTCCCACACATCATATGCTAACGGGGCTCTCATTCCCAATACTTACCTCTCAGGGACGTGCCATCAGGGGTGGCTGGTGCCTCACCTGCCATTAAGTAGTGATCGCTGTGATGATGAATAATAAAATAAAACTTAAACTCACCTGCTATGTGCACCCACCGGCCTTCCATCTCTGCCGCTTTCAGTTCACACAGCAGCCTGCTCTGAGCCTACGCAATTTATGTAGCTGAATGCTACGCTAATCGCATAAGCTGCCAAAGTAGTTTGCAGTGTGCGTCTGGCGCTGCCTACTTCCGGAATCTATGCTCTTCAGTGCCTCAGAGAGGCACGGAGAGCAATGGAATTGTTACAATGGGCCCAGGCCTGGCTGGATGCAGAAAGGGTGTGAGCCTAATGTGACTAAATAAACAGCAGGGATCCAGAACAAAAAGGAAAACAGACACAAGGATCAGAACCTAAGAACTCAGAGCAAAAAACAATAATGAACCAAAATACAGAGATACAAAAGCAATGCAGGATACAGGGCTACAAGCAGGGCACATACAAAAAGCAAGGAGACAGACCTGAACTAAAGTACAATATAATTAAACTAGACCAGAAGAGCACAAAAATACATAATTTCAGGAAACTAAATAACTATAAACAGGCAGAGAAATAAAAAAAAACTAAGCAGAGAGTCTACTATGAAAAAATCTGAAAACATAGTCCTAGAGAGTACCATGAATGCAGATCCAGAAAACAGAGTAGCACACAACCAGGACTGCAATGAAATGAAATGACTGAGATCAGATCAGAATGAGGCAGCACCCTTCCTAGGGTGATGCCTCCTTTTAAACACAGGTGATGAGAACTAAAGAGAGTCCAGGTGAGGCTCCAGGGCTTGAACGTGAACCAGCGTATGTAACGCAGAACATGTCAAAAGTTCATGGGACCAGAGGGGGCGCCAGATGCACAGAACGTCCAAAATCAAATGGAAGTTCAGGAATCTCAATGCAATACATAGCAAAGTTCTTGATACCAGAGGGGGCGCTAGGTGCACAGAAAGTCCAAAATGTGACAGGAATGGTTTGGACCAATGGGAAAGCACTATTGATCCAAGGCATTAAAAAAACCTGCATGGGAGGCCACCGCTTCCTGCGGCTGGACGCGCTAAGCGCATCCTCCGCAGCAAAGTGGTTAACAAGTGTATCCCATTAAAAAAAAACCTGCAAAGGCTCAGATGATAAAATGTGTAGAAATATATTTACACACTGTAGATGGCTGGAATTTTAATGGGAATTCACATTTTTTTTAAAATTTTTGTTATAGCATTCTGGCAGGACATGATGTATACATATAATAATGACATATTATGAATCTGCTGGAAAAAAACTGTATCATAGGTTCGGGTCGTATAATAAAACGTGACTTCAAATCGCGTTTAACCATGATGAGAATAAATGGTAAAAATTAGCTCAGCACCCAGGGGTGAAATGGCTCAGCAGTGAAGGGGTTAAACATTTTTTTAGATAGCTACGACTTTTGTGCATTAGACTAGACTAGACATGTGCACAGCACAAAATTTCGTTTTGAACTAATGGATTAGTACTAAAATGCAATTTATTTAGTTGCTAAAGAAATTCGTTTTCAGTTCTTTAGTATGAAAACTAATTTCATTCATCCGAAAACCAGTGGATACAATTACTATTGTAGTGGCTCCTCAGAGGGCTGAGATCGCTGCTTGTTACAGTATCTCTCACTCTCAGCACAATGTGGGCCATATTATATAGCTGGTGCTAACATACCAGAGCTGTTGTAAACTTCCCAGAGCTATTGTAACTGAAAACCTCCATAGGCTATAACAGCTCTGGTAAGTTAGCACCAACATTGCAATACTGCCCCGTGTCAGGCAAAGCTGTTACAGTAACTGACTGCTGCTCATCACAGCACTCAGAGTTTCAGTAAAACTAGTAAATAATATTTTTATATATAAGACGTTAGAACAATATTATTTTCTTGTTTTACTGAAACTCTGAGCGCTGTGATGAGCAGCAGTCAGTTACTGTAACAGCTGAGCCTGATACATTGTACTGAGAGATAATGTAACAAGCAGCCGATCTCCGCGCTCACAGCCACTGGATTTAAAGGGCTAAAAAAAAAAAAAGGCTCCTCTCTGTATGTTTAGAACATCCTCCTGCATTAATTAATACTCCTCTCTGTATAATGTATACAACATCCACCTGCATTAATTAATACCCCTTTCTGTATAATATATAGAACATCCTCCTGAATTAATGTCCCTCTCTGTATAGAACATCTTCCTGCATTGGCATGTGGAGGGTGCAGAACTTCGGATGTTGCGCTCTTCATTGCTGGTCTCCTTCACTCATCAATATAATATCACAAAGAGGACTGAAACTAAAATGTAGTGCATTTTATTTTAGTTTCTTTCATTTTTTGTACTGAGCAGTTTCGTATCTCTTGAGTCATACTAAAACTAAATTATCCCAAAATTCGGACTAAATCGCTTTAGTACTAAAACGAATGCACATGTCTAATTAGAACCTATGGGATTTGCCTGGTTAAACCTCTCGAATTGAAACAACAAATTCATTACTTGTCGCTGCAATTTCGGTGGAATTCTGTGAATAGCCGAATCCATAATTCTCAATGGGTCCTTTTCGGTGATGCCAAATTGCGGCTAATTGCAGTGAATTGTTCTGTGTTTTGCTGTGAATTCACCTTTATGTGGTGAATTGACAGCTCTGTGAATAGACGAATTAGCCCGAATTTACTTTGGCTAGTCCGATATGCTGGCCCTGCGATGAATTCAGCATTCAGGGTCCCCGAAGAGCAGGGAATAAGCTGCCAAATGCATCCAAAAAAACACCTAATAGATTGGAATAACTGCAGAAGAACCGCCGAAAAAACACAGAATTGATCCGAAAAACCCGCTGAATCAATCTGAAAACCGCCGAAAATCCGCAAAATCAATCCAAAAACTGCCGAAAACCTGCTAAATCAATCCAAAGAACCACCAAAAACCCTCTAAAACAATCTGAAAACCGCCAAAAACCCGCTGAATCAAGCCGAAAAACCACCGAAAACCCTTTGAATCAAACCGAAAAACCACCGAAAATCCGTTGAATCAATCTGAGAAACCGTCGGAAAAAACACAAATCCTTCTGCAAAGAGCCGCTGACCCGACAAACACCCTCAAAACAACACAACTTTGAAGAGGTGTTTGCAAAAAAATGATGGCAGGAAAATGCCTGGAAATAATATATAAGATCCTATGAATAATAATAAAAAGGGCTGTTACAGAAAAAAAAATGTCATCTTTTAAAAATTCTGAAACACAAATTTTAACAAAAAAATCAAGAGAGAAACCTAAAAATTAAATAAATAGACTTTTTGCTGCAAGTGAAACAAAGAAACGGTTGAATAAATATTGTATAAAAAAACAGGATTTTTTTAACATTGAAGTCTATGGGATTCGCCTGAATAAACCTCCTGAATGAAACCACCGAACATCAGGGCATTTCAATGACATTTCTCTGCTGTTCGGTGTCTCTGAATAGATTAACCATTGCTTCTCTATGGGGATTTCACTGCTTTCGAACAGGCACTGTACTTACTGGCAGTTCGCCAAAATTTGGTGAACTGCCTGCTTTCTGAATAGCCACATGGTCCCGAAATGGCACCGTACGGGGAAAATTCACTGTTCGTGCCATTTTGGGGTGAATTTGGCTCTCTCTGAATAACCCCTATAGTTAATTGTCATGCCTATCACACCTGTATATAACATGACTCCTTCGCGGTGGGCAGCCAATGAAGTGACCACATCCAAAATAAGTGTTATATGAAGATTTTTAAAGGGCCGGTACCACCAAAAAAATGAATTGTCCTTATTGTGTTTATGTGATGTTGCTGATATCTTACATGTGTTTTATTTTTCTCTTTTATGTTTAGGTAAGTAAATATCTTACTCTAAATTAGAGGTGTGCATGCCATAAAAATGGGTTTCCATTTATATAATATCATAACTGCACTGAATTTTGCACAAAATATCCTAAAAACAGTTGGGCATGGGGACCATTTCTGCAGGTACTTGTTGAAGAACCACCACAATTTTGTCACAGAAGTCTCTTTCAGAGCTTTAGTCCAGGAATTAAATACCAGGACGTCTAATCCTTGTAATAAAGCTCTAAAAGTGGTATTTTATTGCAAAGGGCTTATTCCAACAGAGCCCGATTAGCCCCGAAATTGCACCGAACAATGATTTTCCTCTTACAGTGCAATTTCGTGGCCATTCGATTAATCAAACAGATGGCAGTTTGCCAAATATTGGCGAATTCCAAGTGAAATACGGTGCCTGTTCGGCGGCAGTGAAATCCCCCATAGAGAAGCAATGGTTAATCTATTCACATTGAACAGCAGAGAAATGTCAGTGAAATGCCCTGATGTTCGGTGTTTTCATTCGACAGGTTTATTCAGGCGAATCCCATAGGTTTCATGTTACAAATATTCCTGTTTTTATTCAATATCTAACAAACCATCTATACTATAAAAGAGTAAGCCTTCAAGTGTCCGTCGCCAAAAGCGGTCTGCGCCTGCGCGACGGACATTTGAAAGTGGCCGTTAAAACAAACAGGTAGCTGCGCGTGCCGGCCGCCTGCAAAAAAAAGAAAAAAAAATCGGCACAAGCCGCGTGCAGCTACCTGTGTGTTTAAACGGCGCAAGCCCTGATCCTCCAGCAGTGACCGTCCTCCGGCTGTCGCGGCCTGCTCGGCGGGCATCCAGGCTCAGACGAGCCCCCGGCTTGGCTTGGGCCTACAGGCCCAGCCGAGCCGGGGACTCGCCTAAGCCTAGAGGCCGGCCGAGCAGCCAGCGACAGCCGGAGGACGGTCACCGCTGGAGCTCAGGGCCGAAGATCCCAAAACATACTCCCCTAAATCGGCCTGAGCTCCAGCGGTGACCTCCTCTGGCCGAGCAGGCTGCTAGGCTGGCCTCCAGGCTCAGGCGAGCCCCCGGCTTGGCTTGGGCCTACAGGCCCAGCCGAGCCGGGGACTCGCCTAAGCCTAGAGGCCGGCCGAGCAGCCAGCGACAGCCGGAGGACGGTCACCGCTGGAGCTCAGGGCCAAAGTTCCCAAAACATACTCCCCTAAATCAGCCCTGAGCTCCAGCGGTGACCTCCTCCGGCCGAGCAGGCTGCTAGGCCGGCCTCCAGGCTCAGGCGAGCCCCCGGCTCGGCTTGGGCCTACAGGCCCAGCCGAGCCGGGGACTCGCCTAAGCCTAGAGGCCGTCCGAGCAGCCAGCGACAGCCGGAGGACGGTCACCGCTGGAGCTCAGGGCCGAAGTTCCCAAAACATACTCCCCTAAATCGGCCATGAGCTCCAGCGGTGACCTCCTCCGGCCGAGCAGGCTGCTAGGCCGGCCTCCAGGTCAGGCGAGCCCCCGGCTTGGCTTGGGCCTACAGGCCCAGCTGAGCCGGGGACTCGCCTAAGCCTAGAGGCCGGCCGAGTAGCCTGCTCGGCCGGAGGAGGTCACCGCTGAGCTCAGGGCCGATGTTGCCTACACATACTCCCCTACATTGACCCTGAGCTCCAGCGGTGACTTCCTCCTGGCGAGCTCGCTGCTAGGCCGGCCTCCAGGCTCAGGCAAGCCCCGCTTGGCTTGGGCCTACAGGCCCAGCCGAGCCGGGGACTCGCCTAAGCCTAGAGGCCGGCCGAGCAGCCTGCGACAGCCAGAGGACAGCCACCGGTGGAGCTCCGGGCCAATGTAGGGGGATGTTGCCTACACATACTCATCGACATCGGCCCTTAGCTCCTCCAGCGATGGCAGTCCCGCTTCCAGCGTCCTCTCTGTCTCCGTTGGTCGCCGGTATGACGTCACAAAAGCCTTTGACCCCGGGTCAAAATGCCGGGGTCAAAGGCTTTCGTTACATCATGCCGGCGACCAAAGAAGAGAGAGAGGATGCTGGAAGCGGGACCGCCATCGCTGGAGGAGCTAAGGGCCGATGTCGGTGAGTATGTGTAGGCAACATCCCCCTACATTGGCCCGGAGCTCCAGCGATGGCTGTCGCAGGCAGCTCGGCCGGCCTCCAGGCTTAGGCGAGCCCCCGGCTCGGCTGGGCCTGTAGGCCCAGCCAAGCCGGGGGCTCGCCTGAGCCTGGAGGCCGGCCGAGCAGCCTGCGACAGCCGGAGGACGGTCACCGCTGGAGCTCAGGGCCGAAGTTGCCAAAACATACTCCCCTACATCGGCCCTGAGCTCCAGCGGTGACTTCCTCCGGCCGAGCAGGCTGCTAGGCCGGCCTCCAGGCTCAGGCGAGCCCCCGGCTTGGCTTGGGCCTACAGGCCCAGCCGAGCCGGGGACTCGCCTAAGCCTAGAGGTCGGCCGAGCAGCCAGCGACAGCCGGAGGACGGTCACCGCTGAGCTCAGGGACGAAGTTCCCAAAACATACTCCCCTAAATCGGCCCTGAGCTCCAGCGGTGACCTCCTCCGGCCGAGCAGGCTTCTAGGCCGGCCTCCAGGCTCAGGCGAGCCCCCGGCTCGGCTTGGGCCTACAGGCCCAGCCGAGCTGGGGACTCGCCTAAGCCTAGAGGCCGGCCAAGCAGCCAGCGACAGCCAGAGGACGGTCACCGCTGGAGCTCAGGGCCGAAGTTCCCAAAACATACTCCCCTAAATCGGCCCTGAGCTCCAGCGGTGACCTCCTCTGGCCGAGCAGGCTGCTAGGCTGGCCTCCAGGCTCAGGCGAGCCCCCGGCTTGGCTTGGGCCTACAGGCCCAGCCGAGCCGGGGACTCGCCTAAGCCTAGAGGCCGGCCGAGCAGCCAGCGACAGCCGGAGGACGGTCACCGCTGGAGCTCAGGGCCAATGTAGGAGGATGTTGCCTACACATACTCACCTACATCGGCCCTTAGCTCCTCCAGCGATGGCGGTCCCACTTCCAGCGTCCTCTCTGTCTCCGTTGGTCGTCGGTATGACGTCTCGAAAGCCTTTGACCCTGGGTCAAAGGCTTTTGTGATGTCATACCGGTGACCAACAGAGAGAGGACACTGGAAGCGGGACTGCCATCGCTGGAGGGCCGATGTAGGTGAGCATGTGCTCTCCACACCCACCCTGCTTGCTCGGCCGGTATCCAAGCTTAGGCGAGCCCCCGGCTTGGCCTGGGCTTAGAGGCCCAGCCGAGCCGGGGACTCACCTATGCATGGAGGCCGGCCGAATTGCCTGCTCGGGTGTCCTCCAGGCTCAGGCGAGTCCACGGCTCGGCTGGGCCTCTAGGCCCAAGCCAAGCCGGGGGCTCGCCTAAGCTTGGATGCCGCCCGAGCTTCTTGCTTGGCCGGCATCCAGGCTAAGGCGAGCCCCCGGCTTGGCCTGGGCCTAGAGGCCCAGCCGAGCCGGGGGCTCGCCTGAGCCTGGATGCCGGCCATACACACACACACTGTAAAAACCATATATGTGTGTGTATATATATCCACATGGGGTTACAGTGTGTGTGTGTGTTGTGTGTGTGGTGTGTGTGTGTGTGTATATATATATATACTGCGCATGCACGCAGCCCACGGGGTGCTGTGGCGGTTGGATGCGCGCGCAGCCGGGTGCGTGCGCGCCACCTGCCGCAGCACGCCCAAAGCATCCTACGGAGGTTTGCTGCGCACGCATCCAACCTCCGTTTGACGCTTTGGGCGTGCTGCGGCAGGTGGCGCGCGCGCATCCAACCGCAACAGCCTGTTACGGAGGTTGCCCAGCACCTGAGCCCAGCACCTGAGCCCAGCGCCTGAGCTGAGCGCAGAGCCCAGCGCCTGAGCCCAGCGCCTGAGCGCAGAGCCCAGCACCTGAGCGCAGAGCCCAGCACCTGAGCGCAGAGCCCAGCGCCTGAGCGCAGAGCCCAGCGCCTGATCCCAGCGCCTGAGCGCAGAGCCCAGCGCAGAGCTGTGCGCCTGAGCCCAGTGCCTGAGCGCAGAGCCCAGCGCCTGAGCCCAGTGCCTGAGCGCAGAGCCCAGCGCCTGAGCGCAGAGCCCAGCGCCTGAGCGCAGAGCCCAGCACCTGAGCCCAGTACCTGAACACAGCCCAGCGCCGAGTGCAGAGCACAGAGCAGAGCGCCAAGCAGAGCACAATAGATGGCACAGAGCAGAGCACAACCCATTAAAGGCACAGAGCCGAGCACAATAAACGCCACAGAGCCGAGCACAATAAACGCCACAGAGCCGAGCACAATAAACGCCACAGAGCCGAGCACAATAAACGCCACAGAGCCAAGCACAGCACAATATACGGCACAAAGCACAGCACAATAAACGGCGCCGAGCACAGAACCAAGCACAACACAATAAACGGCGCAGAGCACAATATACGGCACGGA
The DNA here is from genome assembly GCA_009667805.1 of Leptobrachium leishanense. Classification (NCBI taxonomy): domain Eukaryota; kingdom Metazoa; phylum Chordata; class Amphibia; order Anura; family Megophryidae; genus Leptobrachium; species Leptobrachium leishanense. The sequence goes on from CM019065.1 coordinate 7,539,133, forward strand.
GCAGAGCACAGAGCCGATGTGCAGAGCCCAGCACAGAGCCGAGTAAAACAGAATAAACGCCACAGAGCCAAGCACAATAAACGCCACAGAGCCAAGCACAGAGCCAGGCACAATAAACGCCACAGAGCCAAGCACAATAGACGCCACAGAGCCAAGCACAATAAACGGCACAGCCAATCACAGCACAATAAACGGCGCCGAGCACAGAACCAAGCACAACACAATAAACGGCGCAGAGCACAATAAAAAGCAGAGCACAATATACGGCACGGAGCAGAGCACAGAGCGATGTGCAGAGCCCAGCACAGAGCCGAGCACAACAAACGCCACAGAGCCGAGCACAATAAACGCCACAGAGCCGAGCACATAAACGCCACAGAGCCAAGCACAATAAACGCCACAAGAGCCAAGCACAGCACAATATACGGCACAAAGCACAGCACAATAAACGGCACAAAGCACAGCACAATAAACGGCGCCGAGCACAGAACCAAGCACAACACAATAAACGGCGCAGAGCACAATAAAAAGCAGAGCACAATATACGGCACGGAGCAGAGCACAGAGCGATGTGCAGAGCCCAGCACAGAGCCGAGCAAAACAGAATAAACGCCACAGAACCAAGCACAATAAACGCCACAGAGCCGAGCACAATAAACGCCACAGAGCCAAGCACAGCACAATAGACGCCACAGAGCCAAGCACAATATACGGCACAGAGCACAGCACAATAAACGGCACAGCCAATCACAGCACAATAAACGGCGCCGAGCACAGAACCAAGCACAACACAATAAACGGCGCAGAGCACAATAAAAAGCAGAGCACAATATACGGCACGAAGCAGAGCACAGAGCCGATGTGCAGAGCCCAGCACAGAGCCGAGCAAAACAGAATAAATGCCACAGAGCCGAGCACAATAAAAACGCCACAGAGCCGAGCACAGTACAATAGACGGCACAGAGCCGAGCACAACAGAATAAACGGCACAGAGCCTAGCACAGCCAAACACAGCACAATAAATGGCACCGAACCAAGCACAACGCACCACACTTATCAATAGACTGCCCTCTGGGCAGGCTTTACACCTAGTTTATTATAATATTCTGCATCAAAAAGTCTATTTATTTATTTATTTTTTAGGTTTCTCTTGATTTTTTTCGGGAAATTTGTGTTTCTGAACTTTAAGAAAAGGCTTTTTTTTCTGTTTATTATTTTATTCCACAGTTAAAATGTTTCTTGATTTATTTTTTTAGGACTTTTTAGACATAATTCAGGATTTTTTCAGCAAGTTTTTCCCGCTTTTTTTTTTAAATTGTGTTTTCTCATTTTCCTGTAACAGACATTTTTATTATCATTCATAGGAAATTATATGTAAATTCCAGACATTTTAGTAATGTCGTTTTTTCGCAAACAACGTTTCAAATTTGGCACTTTCAATCGTTTTAATTTTTTGTTTTTTTACCTGTCCAGCGGTTTGACGGCTTTTATCTCCGCCTGATCGGAGCTGTGTTCGGGAGTTCGTCAGCTGCATTTGGCGGCTGTCCGGCAAGCTGGCGGCATTTGTTCAGTGAGTTGGCGGCAGGTTGGAGGTGGCGGTCAACGGGTTTGCAGAGGGTTGGCGCTGCGTTCGGCAGCTGATTCGCAGCACTTCGGGGACCCTGCAATAAATGCTGAATTCACCTCAGGGTCAGTGAATTGGATTCGCCAAAGTGCAGCAAATCAGAGAGCACAGAAATGTCACCGAAAATCCAACGCCAATCGCCGCAAAATAGCCAAAAATCACCTGAAAAATCTGCGGAAACGGCTGCCGATACGGTCCGAAATGTCGGATAGATCCTGTCAGGATCCATGCCTGCTAATTGCTGCCAAATCCGTGCTTGCAGCACATCCATGAAAAGTGCTGCCAGTCTCAGCTCTCGCTGACCAGAACCTTCACAGTTAAACACAGAACACACACACACACACACCACACCCCTGTGTCTGCAATAAAGGTTCTCTCTGCCCCTCCCTCTGGACTTCTGCATTAACTACCATCCCTTGACCTGAAAGGACCTATGATACCTATGCTCTATGTGTACCAGACCTCTGCTTTGCCCACCGACTCTGCATCCTCTCTACCAGCCCTTGAACCTCAGACCGTCTCCAGACTACGATTTTTGCCTAGCCCTTTTGTCTCCACGCTACCCCACAAGGTACTGTCTGTCTATAACCCCTGAATTCACTGCATAATGGGCTTAATACAACCAGACTGGGACCCCACCAGCGCTGATCCTGACAGAATGCAGAAGTCACACACCATTGAGCCCGCGGTGATTCTGTCAGCCCTGAAGGGCTTCGAGTTTCAGCTACTGGGGTTATTGGAGGATATATGGCACTTTAAAGACTCTGTAAATAACATCTCTATGGAGGTGCGTGTCCCACCGGGGAAAAGAGGCCCGCTAACCGCAGAGGAACGTGCCTGGAGAAAAACACAGAATCTCTATGTACTGTGGGGATTCCTTGCATTTCCTCTTAAACTGCCCTGTGAGACCCCAAAGAAGGCCAGCTCCCGTGCCCGAGCCGGCAACAGTTTCACGGCAAGCCCCAATAAAAAAGACCGCACCTGTATCCAAGCCTGCTCCTACAAAAGCTCATGTTCCTGTGGCTAAACCCCAGGCCTGAAACTAGAAGAGCTCCTGCGGCTAAGCCCCGGCCCAGGCCTGCCACCAGAGACCCTCCAGCACCCATACGTACACCCGTACCCAGAAAGCAGCTACCCTCTATGCTTGCTGACCCTAGGTGTATGGAGTTCAAGACTACCAGACCAAGTAAGGAGGAAGATCTGGTGATACCAATGGAAACTGAAAACACTGACCATGGAACCTGTATATCCCATATCTATGGAGCAAGATCCCACCATGCCTGTGGCTTCTCATCCAGCCACGGAGATAATGTGTATCCAGACTCCAGGTGTAAAGTCCATGTCCAGACAGCGCCTCATGGGTAGTACTGCTGGCGCCCCAGAATGTGTATATTCATCTAATGGGACTCTGGTTCACAGGGAGGACCTGGAAAGGTTTGAGGAAGCAGTGAACCTGAGAAAAAGTTCAAAGCAACCTGTGGAGAAAATACCAGTTGCACCCACTTCTGCCACGGTGTATCAAATGCCCAGACAAGACCCGCCACCACCATCACTGTGCCACTCTTTGCATGAATCAGAGTCTGCTGATGAATGGTCCTCCTATCAACTCAGACAGCAAGGTAGAGACAGCCCCAGTAAACTCATGCCATCATAGACCCCGATGCCAGACTGCAAGACGCGCCCAAGGGCCTCTGGGTGGTCCTGCCAGAAGTATCGGTGCTGCCATTCACCAGCCAAGTGTCAGACGAAAAGCTGCAGTTCCTTGCTATGATCCAGAGTGGGAATCCAGCGACGAGGATCTGGAAAACTTACCTTCCCTGCAAGACCTATTGCTGGCATTTGAGAAAAATAATGGCTATATTGGCACGGCTATTGCCAACTCCAACTCCGTCTCCAGTACTGGCCGACACCCACCTATGGCATATCCTTCATTCTGTGGCGCTGTATTTTCTACCCTGGCTATCCAGCCCCCTCAGAGGGCTCCATGTTTCTGTACTGCTAACCCTGGCATCCTGGACTCAACTCCCTCAATAACTGTTCAAGACATCAAGCCTGGGGATCCTGCGACCCTCGTTCAGAAAGAGCCTGCAACCCCAGTGCCTGCAGCGGAGCCTGCAACCCCAGTGACTTCAGTCGAGACCCCCAAAGTCATTACTGTAGAATATTTTGGTGTTATTGTCTCCTCCGTGATCAGCCTTACTAACCAGGTTAGTGCCCTCACTGAATTAGTGAAGGTTATTCAGCTTCACCAGCTAAAATATGCTGCCATCCTTGAGTCACCCCTGGGATCCACCCCTTCCATCATACCTGTGCCAGCTGTCAATCTGAATATCCCAGAAGGGTTACAGAAGTACCCATCCTGGAAAACCTTACCAGTGAGCCATCTACTGTCCACCCCTGTGAAGGTACTCTGAAGCCCTCCAAAACCAAAGCAAGGAGACGTCAGAGGAAGGCCAGTACCCTAGCTACTGAAAAAACTGAGGATCCGGTACCTTCTGGTGATGAACCTAATATGAACTTTTATTTTTGATTCTTTCAGGTCATCAAGCCAGCCTGTTCGCGTCCAGAGGTCGCTCCTTAGGTGGGGCGATATGTCAGGATCCATGCCTGCTAATTGCTACCAAGTCCGTGCTTGCAGCACATCCATGAAAAGTGCTGCCCAGTCTCAGCTCTCGCTGACCAGAACACACACACACACACACACACACACACACACACACACACACACACACACACACACACACACACACACACACACACACACACACACACACACACACACACACACACACACCCCCCCCGTGTCTACAATAAAGGTTCTCTCTGCCCCTCCCTCTGGACTTCTGCATTAACTACCATCCCTTGACCTGAAAGGACCTATGCTCTATGTGTACCAGACCTCTTGCTTTGCCCACCGACTCTGCATCCTCTCTACCAGCCCTTGAACCTCAGACCGTCTCCAGACTACGATTCTTGCCTAGCCCTTTTGTCTCCACGCTACCCCACAAGTACTGTCTGTCTATAACCCCTGAATTCACTGCATAATGGGCTTAATACAACCAGACTGGGACCCCACCAGCGCTGATCCTGACAGATCCAAACCCACTGATTAAATCAAAAACGCACCCGACGATCCACCACCAACCTGCCAAGCAGCTGCCAAATGCAGTTGATGAGCTGCCGAACACAGCACCACCAGCCGCAAAACAAAGTCGACAAGCCGTCGAACAGGTAAAAAAAAAAAAAAAACTAAAGGATTGAAAGGGCCAAATTAGAAACGCTGTTTGGAAAAAAAAATATACTGAACAAAAATGTCTGGAATTTACACATAAGGTTCTATGAATAATAATAATAAAAAGGTCGGTTACAGAAAAACGAAAATCCAAAAAAATGCCTAAAATAATCTTTAAATAAAAAAAAAAAAAAGATTTTTTTGCTTCACATTAAAAGCATAAACGGTTTATTAGATATTGAGTAAAAAGGGGAATATTTTTAACATTGAAACCTATGGGATATTTGGCGAAGTGCCAGCTTTCTGAATAGCCAAATTGGCACAATTGCAGCGTACAGTGAGATTAGCCGTTCGGAGCAATTCAGTGGCAAGTTTGGCTTTTTGTTGAATAACCCCTAAGATTGCAAATCCTATTGCCAATTTATTCCCCAAATTATACGATAAATAAAATATTCAGTGTCTCACCATTGATAGAGTATGTGATGTTACATCCAGTATAATGATTCTTCATATACGAAAAATGGGTATGGCGCTAGTGATAGAAGAAAGGTAAGGTGGCAATAGTGCTGCTGTTCACTTAATGAGGTTGTTCCTGTCCAAGCAACCAAAAACGTTTCATACATAGATAGCAAGTGGAGCGTATAGGATGCCTTGATAATATGATGGCAAACAGGTGCCTCAGCAGAACCTCAGGAAAAGAGAGAAGAACATCATGGTGCAGATTGCATAGATAGATATCATGTCACGCCAAAAGTTCCCACATTTTCCTGAGCCGACCGGCTCTGGGGAATTTGCTTCTGGGTTACTTGTGGCCACCCAACAGCCTTCTGGCTCCTTATGTCGGTGTTAGATCTTAAATAAAAGATATGGAAACATAGTGCAGACTGGAAACACAGGCAATGCCCAGTAGAAGGGAAATGGAAACATTCACATGGTTCCGGACCTAATCCAGAGAATAGATGCCCAGCTGGTTGTTTTTTGGGTACAACCTCCAAGAAAACCACCTCCGCTTGGATACAAACGCAGTCAGCAGTAATAATAAAAAAAGTGGAATTTATTCTATAAATCTATGCAATCTGCACCATGATGTTCTCTTCTCTTTTCCCGAAGATCTACTGAGACAACCGTTTGCTAGCATTTTATTAAGGCATCCTATGCGCTCCACTTGCTATCTTCTAGTTATAAATAATGATTGTTTGATGTTCTTCTCCATTCTCTGTAATTCAGATTAATGTCATATTGAGTATCTCACCATTGGATGGGTATGAGCCGTATGATCCATTCTCTGTAACTCTCTCTAATTCAGATTAATGTCATATTGAGTAGGGATGAACTGTTCGGGTTTGGAGTTCGGCCCGAACTTTGGAATTTCGAAAGCTTGTGAACTTTTTGGGGGTGTTCGGTTCGAGTTCGGAAAAAAAAAAAAAAAATTTTGAAAAAAGTATAAACAATGCTTAAAAAATACTAAAATCTAGAAATAAAGAGACTCTTTACTGCAGAATAATATAAGCAACGGTTTATTAGATATTGAATTAAAAACTAATGTGTACGTGCAAAGATTCTTCTCACCTCTAAATGACTTTTTATTTTTTTCAAACGGCATAACAACAACAGATGTTTTAGTCTGGTCTAATCAATTTGATACATTTTATGTAGAATGAAGGTGTGGGGTGTCTGCTTCTGTTCTGAGTGTTAATTTCCCTCCTAAAACTTCATAATATGCTGCATTTAACTGCTGTGTGAAAAAATACAAAATTTCCTCATTGCCCGCTTTTAACATCTAAAGCAATGTTATTTTTCACCTCGGGATTAAACATTCACAGGGTTATTCAGAGAGCGGTGAAAAGCAGGAGAATAACTGGAGAAATGAAAATTCGGTCAAAATAGCCAAACCAGAAAAATTCTCCCATTTATCTCACTTTCCAAATCGACTATTTGGTCTAGAATTTTCCATTCTCCTGCTTTTAACCGCCAAAAAATCAGTAAACTTTTTCTGCGTGTCCGAAAATGTCTCCTCTTTTCATACAGGCTGCCGCCCCAAGCAGTTGTTTATGGATAGATTAAAGGAAAAGCATTTACCGTCATTTGAAATGTCATTTTTTTTTTTTTTACATATTTCTATACATCCTATAAATCCGCCACTTCACGGGCAGGTTATGGGGACCTCCTAGGCTTGATATTTGAAGGAATTTTTCATTTTTATTTTTAACCCTTATTTCATGGAATATTCACTGTCCCTTTTAAAAATGTTTTTTTTTTACTTTCTGTCCTTGTTTCCTGTCCCCCAGGGCACTACCCGGACCCCCATACACCTTTTATGGCAAATATCTAGCATATATGCCCTCTTGGAGGGCACTCTAAAAACCGAATTTTCAGCCCCATTGACTTGCATTGAGTTCGAGTTCAGGTTCGGGTTCGGATCCGAACACATGGAAAGTTCGGGTTCGGGCCCGAAACGAACTCTGAGTGTTTGGCTCATCCCTAATATTGAGTGTCTTACCATTGGAAGGGTATGATCCATTCTCTGTAATTCAGATTAATGTCATATATTGAGTGTCTCACCATTGGAAGAGTATGAGCCGTATGATCCATTCTCAGGATTCCACGTGTTATTTTTCCTCCGTTTCAAACCTCACTGACTCCTGCAATAAAAAGATAATGAAATAATGTTTCTGTGTGTAAATGTTTAAAGGATATTTATACTTTTCCTAACCCGTAGAACAAATGATGTTATGTCTGTGTGTGTGAACCCCAGCGGCCGATACTGCACAGAGAGTTCCAGGTCCCATAAGCCCAGCAGCTCTGTATCTCATGGACTATTTGTTTCACTATTCCAGGAGGAAACAATGTTAATCTTACAATAACATAGTGACATAAAATGAGAATAATAAACGTTACATAGGAGCTTATCCTTTGTATTTACTGTATATTAATATCCAATACTCTTTATTTTTATTAACCATTTGTTAATTGCAGAAAATCTAGTGACAGCGAATCAATGTCACAAAATACGTTTCGTGTGTCCAGGCCGAGAGAGGAGCCAGTGAAACGCTCTATCACATGCGAGTAGAAACACAGCATATAGTGTGAATGAATATAGCGGAATATAATGCTCATGTGTTATTAACCCTTACATTACTAAGCACCCTTAAATATAGGGAAAGAAATGTAATTTTTCATATAGATATAATACTGAGGAAAAGATAAAAACAGTCCTGTCCACCTTGCTCTGTCAATGATCTGATGTTATCGTCTCCTCGTACCCGAACAACCAACTCCCACCTTCAGGACTTCTCTCGAGCTGCCCCCTTTCTTTGGAACTCCCTACCTCGCAACATTAGACTCTCCTCATCTCTCCAGTCCTTCAAGAAGTCACTGAAATCCCTTTACTTTAGAGAAGCCTATCATCTCACTCCATAATCCACCACTGTAAATTTATTGCTCCATCTTCCCGCACAGCCCACATGCACTCCAATACATCTAGTACTCTATTTACCCTCACCTAGTGTGTCACTCCTCTCCTCTTAGATTGTAAACTCTGGAGCAGGGCCCCCTCTCCTCTTAGATTGTTAACTCTCGTGCAGGGTTCTCTCTCCTACTGTTCATTCGAATTTCCGCCAATATGTATTTCAGAAGTACTTCCGCGATAACGAATCGCTTTCTTCCAAAACACATTGGAAGCGAAACGAAAGGTTATCACACAGTAGGAAATTAACTATTTCCCTGTCGATTAACCTGTGCGGTGGTGAATCTATTGGATTCTACACTAATGTTCAGAATCTCAGGGTCTCTGTGTGAATGTTCAGTCTCTGCCCAATTATTTAAGGGCAAAAAGAAGGAACTCCACTTTTCAGGGGCGTGGTCCTTTAATAGTCACCATTCTTTTCACTTTGATTGAAGCATATGGTCCTCAGCTTCAGCCCGGGAAAATGGTCCAAACATAAAAAGAGTCCAAGGATAAATCCAGGCAGGAAAAAAAACAGAAATCCATGGTGGAACGGCAGTAACTCCTCTTCACCTTGATTTAAGCCAATGGACCTCAGTTTCAGCCCAGGAAAATGGTCCAACCATAAAATCTCAGGGTCTCAGTGTGAATGAATTACTTGCAGCTCACCTGGTCTACATGAAGTGGTTTACCCATCAAGTATAGTTAATGTGTTGCTGAATGAAGAGCTTCTAAAAAACTGGTGCAGAGTGACACAAAGAGAACATCGAAAGAGGTCCAGGAGTTCACCGACAAGGAACTCCGCAAGCTTAACAGTTGAGCCTGGACCATAAGGCTCCTGTATTGGTGAGTGCAAAATTTTCTCCTCTCCTAAAGCATTCTGTATGACTGGTATCATGCTATGAGAGCGTTGTCTCTTTTTTATTTTTGTGTCCCCCGGCTGAGGTGGAGTAAGAAAACCTTTTAAAGAAGGGCAGTGACCACCCTAGATTAAGGCACAAGGCGTTTCACTCCAGAGCCTGGATTCAATTAGGCTCTGGAATCTGTAAGTGTGCAATTTTACCTGCTATAACACACTCGTATAGAGGATTTCAACACTATCATCTCCCCTCCTCTCTCCCCTTTTATTTATATTTCTTGCTGTGGAGCACATCGAGACCACCAGAGGAGTTGATACGCCCAAGCAAGTTTGCAACAACTGTGGAAGGTGTAATATTGGAATTAATCTCAAGCACTTTTGATGCACTACCCATCCACCTAGGAACTGGAACATTAATACCATAGACTTTCTTGACCATTGGCGGAAAGTTCCCCCTCTTCTTATGGACTAGACTGAATATCTTAACTGGACTTTATTTCCACTGCTGCATTGTCCTCATCGTTGCACCTGCACTTTTATTCACTGGTGCACTCGCACTTTACCATAATTATTGCTACTGCACTTTAATATATTGCATATACCGAATATTGTGATTTTCTATACCCTTCGTGATTTGCATTTGCACTTTGTATTGCATACTGATGATTTGTGTGGTACATGCAATTAGCTTTTCAGGCATTGTATAAGGAGTAATTGAAATCACTGCGCCACTAGTTATCCTATTTTTTCTGTCTCAGTGTGAATGTACTGAATCGCAGGATCTCTGTGTGTATGTTCAGAATCACTGGGTCTCTAAACATTCACCCTTTTGGATTCAGCACCACAGGCCAATTGACAGCAAAATACAGTGCTGTTCGGCGCACTTTGGGGGCAGCGAAATTGTCCCATAGAGAACCATTGAATGAATAAACGATTCCTATGTACAAATTGCCGAAGTGTGCCAAACTGGAATTGTTAATCCTAGCTTTTAACCATTATCTAATTCAAATCTAATACTAATAAAGCAGCATTTCTTCTTTTTTAAGCGATCCGATTCGATCCGAAACTACAAACCCAAACGGTAGTTGAACGAATTCCGTTACGGATAAAAATATTTCCGGCCGGAACGAAACACATTTTTTAGTGTCCAAACCTTTATCAAGCTCTTTTAGTTAGAAAAATATCCCTGTAGGGTGTATAGCATGGGCATACAGGGATCCAGAGGCGTAACTAGAAACCTCAGGGCCCCGGTGCAAGAATCCATGACGTCCCCCCCCCCTCGTCAGCTGTGGGGAAGGGCCGAGGTGGGCCATTGAAGTCAGTGGGGTGTACCAGTACGCCCCGCGCCTTCAAGACCCACCCTCTGCACAGGCCCCAGATACATGTATACCCAGATATCAGACCTCCAGTATCAGACCCCAGTAATTAGCCAGCATCAGACCCCAGTTATTAGCCAGCATCAGACCCGGTAATTAGCCAGCCAGCATCAGACCCCCATAAATAGCCAGCATCAGACCCCCAGTAATTAGCCAGCATCAGACCCCAGTAATTAGCCAGCATCAGACCCCAGTAATAAGACATCCAGTATCAGACCCCCAGTAATTAGCCAGTATCAGTCTCCATTAACTAGCCAGTATCAGACCCCAGTAATTAGCCAGCATCAGACCCCCATAAATAGCCAGCATCAGACCCCCATAAATAGCCAGCATCAGACCCCCAGTAATTACCCAGTATCAGACCCCAGTAATTACCCAGTATCAGACCCCCGTAAATAGCAAGCATCAGACCCCCAGTAATTAGCCAGCATCAGACCCCCAGTAGTTAGCCAGCCAGTATCAGACCCCAGTAATTAGCCAGTATCAGACCCCAGTAATTAGCCAGCCAGTATCAGACCCCCGTAAATAGCCAGTATCAGACCCCCCAGTAATTCGCCAGTATCAGTCTCCATTAATTAGCCGGTATCAGACCCCCCAGTAATTAGCCAGTATCAGACCCCCCAGTAATTAGCCAGTATCAGACCCCAGTAATTAGCCAGCCAGTATCAGACCCCAGTAATTAGCCAGTATCAGACCCTGCACACACGCCACTCATTGGAGCCAGACTCGGGGGGGGGGGCCCACTAGAGCTGGACTCAGTTACCTGGTAGTTGGTGCTGGCACCGGTGGGAGAGACTAGGGCTGCACCCTAGGGGATGGATACGCCCCCCGTGTGAGGCGCCTTAATTATGTTCACCGGCTGGCCGCATGTGTGTGTGGGCACGGTCAGCCGGCGGCACTGCTCCCAGGTGCCGGCACTGGAAAAAATAGTGCCGATAGTGCCAAAACTCCGCGACTGCCCGGGCCCCCCTCCAGTGGCGGAATGTGACCGAAGCAACCCTGGTACTTCTGCCATTGCAGGGATCTAAACCCTGATTTTACCCCCCACCCTCTGTGCGGCAGCTTATATCTTATATTATACCGTGTGTAAAAATGCACTGCATCACCTCTGGCTTCTGCTCACTTTATAAGTGAAAAGCATAAAATAACACAGCTTTCTCTATATTTTTACAACACACGGTAAATGTTTATGCATCCATGTTCAGCACGTTACAAATTGTGCTAATATATTTTAAGTCTGATATACCATGTCATCTTGAAGCCACTGTAAACTGAGCACTCTTCTAATTTACCAAACTGCTGTATCACATTAAATTTTGAATTTCAACTTTAACTCCTTCATTACCATCTATGTGTCAGGACAAAATCAAATGACAAGCTGACCACAGTCACTTCTCTCAAATATCTAGGTATGTGATTAGTAGGGAAGAGCTGCTCGGTTCGATCGGTTCAGAGTTCGATTCGAACATCGCATGTTCGTGAACTACGAACATTACCGCGTGTTCACCGCATGTTCGCCCACAATGGACCACAATGCACTTTACAACTGGCCTGAAGCTTGTAATTGGCTACAGCCTTGCACCTGACCACAAGTCAGGTGCAAGACAGGTTCAAGACTATGTCAATCACGGCTCAGAGTCCTGATTGGGCAAATTGTGGCCAATCATGGGCTCACAGAGCTAAATCCCGAAGCACACTATATAAGGCTTCACACAACACTTCAGCACGTGTTTTTTGAGAGGAGATTGTTGTTTTAGTTTGTGTTCTCACTGCCAGTCTGCCACCAGCTATTGGGGAGGGGTCACATTTCTACAAAATATCTGGGAATTGTTCTAATCTTTGTGTTCTCACTGCCACCCATCAGGGGGTCTCACTGATTTATAGGAGGTTTCTGGGAATTTTATTCTGTGTATTCTCACTGCCAGCTAACAGGGGGTCCCACATACTTCTAGCAGATTTCTGCGAATTGTAATCTGTGTCTTGTTACTGTTGCAATCTATCAGGGGGTCCTATCAGGGGGTCTTACTGTCTTGTAGGTGGTTTCTGGGAATTGTAATTTCTATCTTGTCACTGCCACCCATCAGGGGGGTCTCACAGATTTATAGGAGATTTCTGGGAATTTTAATCTGTGTCTTGTCACTGGCTGCCAGCTATCAGGGTGTCTCACTGAGTTATACCAGAGCTCTGGAAATCTTTAATCTTTATACCAGAGTAGAATCAGCGTTCTGTATATCTTTAATCTATATATCACTCACCATGCCAGAAAGACCAAAAAATGACAAGCAGATGCTCCCAGGCACATATAAGAGGGAAAGCAGCCTCTGTGTCGGGAGGCTGTGCCTCTGGTCGTGGTGGACGTGGTGCATCCTCTGCAGGGGCACGCTTGTCATTTCTAACTGGTGCTGGCCGTCTTAAACAGCAGCAACATACAGAGGACTTGGTGGATTGGCTAACCAGGCCATCCTCATCCTCCGAGTCCTCTGCCAGCCAGGCTTGTAGTGTTTTACAGTCCACCTCAGCTGCCAAAGCATCTAATGCAGCCTCCATGTCCACAGCTATTCCTGCCGTAGCATCACTATCACACACGGAGAAGTCAGCTGAATTGTTTGACGACAATGACAGTGACATGCTGCTTGAGGATGCGCAGCAACTACAGTGCTCTGATTCAATCTCTGAGGTTGAGGAAGGGAGTATAATCAACCTAGAGGAAGGGGGTGCCAGTGATGACACACAAATAACTGGCACTCATGTTGCCCCAGCAGCTGCAGCATACTGCCAAGTTGGCTCCAGTGACGAGGAGATAGGGGGTGATGATGACAATAATGATGAGGTCCACCTGGGTGCCTGATCGAACAGAGGAGTCAAGTGAGGAGGAGGAGGCACAACAAACACGAGGCACAGCATCCTCTATGACAAACCGTAGCACCAGCCAGTCTATGGCATCAGATGTCAGAGCTGCTCAGGTGCAGAGCACTGTTGTCTCAAAGCACACAACCAGGAACTCTGCTGTCTGGGAGTTCTTTAATAAATGTGCAGCAGACCCCACCGTTGCTATTTGTAATCTATGTCAGATGAGGCTCAAGCGTGGAAAAGACACCGGACGCTTGGGTACCACATGCTTGAGGCGACATATGACCACCTGCCACGCATCCCGTTGGTGCAAAATTTTGCGTAGGTCCTCCTCCTCCTCATCTGTCTCTACCCCCACTGTATGTCATGTCATTGCCTGCTACAACCTCCACTGCAAGGGATGATGCTACAGTAATGGATGTACCAGGTCCTTCTTTACAATGTGACAGCATCCCATCAGCTGAAGATTTACGCAGTCAGATTACGTTGCCGCAGCTGCTGCAGTGTAAGAAAAAATATAGTCCCAACAATCCCCAAGCACAGCGTCTAAATGCCAGCTTAGCAAAATTACTCGCATTGCAGCTGCTGCCTTTCCAGCTGGTGGACTCTGCTCCCTTCCATGAATTTGCTAAATGTGCTTTACCACAGTGGCATGTTCCAAAACGCCATCACTTTTCACGGAAGGCCATTCCAGCACTATACCAGCACGTGGAAGACAATGTTATCGAGTCATTGGGAAAGGCAGTCAGCAGCAAGGTGCATGTGACTTTAGACACGTGGTCCAGCAAGCATGGATATGGTCGTTACATTTCCTTCACGGCACACTGGGTAACTCTGATTGCAACTGGGAGGGATCCAAGACGGGGCTCTTTGCTGGAGCTTGTTCATCCACCACGCCTCCAGAAAGCTGCTTGTATGAGGTCTGTCTGCTCCACCACCACCACCTCTCCCTCTTCCTCCTCCTCTTCCTTCTGCGTCTCTGGCTAAGTGGCAGTTAAACGACGCCTGACAGGGTCTACGCAATGGCTCAAGCAAAAAGATGCCATACTGTGCTTGAGCTGGTTTGTTTAGGGGACAGGAGCCACACCGGGCCAGAAATTCTGTCAGCTCTGCAGGGGCAGGTGCAGAGATGGTTAACACCACGCCAACTTCAGCTGGGAATGGTCGTCTGTGATAATGGCAGCAACCTTCTCTCCACCCTATGCCAGGGTAAGTTGACGCATGTACCATGCCTAGCACACGTCCTAAATCTGGTGGTACAGCATTTCCTAACCAGGTACCCAGGGCTGGCAGTGCTTCTCAGCCAGGCCAGGAAAGTCTGCAGCCACTTCAGACGGTCATTCCCAGCAAGTGTGCGCCTGGCAGAAATTCAAAGAGAATTCCACCTTCCCACAAACGGTCTGATCTGTGACATGCCCACCAAGTGGAACTCGACATTAGCAATTCTGCAGCGTCTGCACAAGCAGCAGAGGGCCATCAATGAGTACCTGTGTGAGTATGGCACAAGGACAGGTTAAGGTCAACTTGGTTCCCCCCCACAGTGGCTGATGATCAAGGATGCATGCACT